>JAULBS010032689.1:0-24245 GCA_032355785.1 Symmetromphalus regularis
GGTATGTGCTGTCCTGTCTGTGGGAAAGTGCATATAAAAGATCCCTTGCTGCTTATCAAAAAGAGTAGCCAATGTGGCGGCAGCAGGTTTCCTCTAACATATATGTCAAAATAACCATATGATTGACGTCCAATAGCCGATGATGAAATAAAATCAAAGTGCTCTAGAGGCATCGTTAAATAAAACAAACTTTACTTTAACTTCTAGACACATTAGTGTGGTGGCAGCAGGTTTTGTGTCTCCTACTAACACTAACCTCTGTCCTGGACAGACAGCACAGGAAGCTAAACAGGACAGCGTATTTGAACCTTAATTGGATATAAGCATGAAAATAAATACAACCAACCAACCAACAAAAGACTTATTAACATACCGGTCCTGGTTTATAGATGACTCTTAATCCAGTGGCAGGTGGTGGCTGTTTGATTTTGAAGCGGCATGTGTCGACCCCAGTATTCTTCAAATACACAGTCACTCCATACGTATTTCCTTCTCTGAGCACGCCGTAATTGACCTCTTCCGGAAGCAGACTCAGCCCTCGCATCTGATTGAGCCCTATCTGTCCCTTGACCGTTGCCCCACTGATCAAAGAGTTTTTTATCTGTCTACGTACTGGATCTTCCACTTGAATGAACTGCATTAAAAGGAGTAAGATGTCAAAGAATTTCACAGATTCGTGTTAATAGTAGCAGATTAAGGTGAGGGCACCTGAGGCCCAGGACCCTAAATTAGGCAATTTAAATAACTTTTAAAAAAATAATAATTAGAATTTTTTTTTTTTAAATGTAAAAAAATCTAAGGATTCTTTAGGGCACCCCTATATGGGTTTTCTGGATCTGCCACTGGTTAAGAAAGAAATGGTGATTTTAACAACATCCTAGCATACTGTTTGTTCCATGGCAATAACATACCAAAAATATTCTACAATGTAACTGCAACACGGTGTCCAGAGAAGAACCAAATCTACCATTATTCTATTTGATAGAGAACTATTTTAATTTGGATTTGTGAGGGACTCAACTTGAACACCTGACATAAAGACAATTCATAATACAGTACACACTATAAATAACAATTCATGATACAGTACACACTATAAATAACAAAAGTTGTAAGGTTTAAGCCCCAATTAATACTTAAGGTACCCGAGAGATTACTCCAAGACAGTAAAGGGACAAATACATAAACACTGTCACTGGCCCAGGGCAGCAATGGTTTGTTAGTATTGGTCAAGGTGTAACACGATAACAGTGAGATTGTCATGAGTGAAAGTTGAATGAGAAAGAGGGAGTTGAACATCTGGCAAGAGAGAAAGACATTTGTGGTCATCTCCCAATATAAGTGAAATACTAACATATATGTATATACATTAAATGGTGACAGGACAATAACCCCCTGAACATTTACCCTGCAGACATTAGCCCTCCAGACATTATCCTCTGGACATTATGCCCCTAGGACATTAGCCCCCTGGACATTAGCCCCCCCAGCTTGTATAATAACCTCAATCCACATACAAACCTAAGGTATTGCTAGGCATAGTAGCAGTTGTAGAAGTAGTAGTAGTAATTGTACTAATAGCAGTAGTAGTATTAGTAATAATAGTAGTAATAGAAGTAGTAGTAGTAATAATATTAGTATTAATGGTAGTAGTAACAAAAGTAGTTGTAGTAGTTGTAGTAGTAGTAGTAGTTGTAGTAGTAGTGGCGGCAGCAGTAGCAGTAGTAGTATTAATAGTAGTAATATTGATAGTAGTCAGGCCCAACCAGATGGGGGAGGGGGGGGGATTGGCAGGGGCAAGTGTCCTTGGACTCCCACCGTATAACTTGGGGTATTTGGTCCCAGCAATGGGGCCTACTGCCACTCTTGACAGCTCTGGTAGTAGTAGTAGTTCTTACTACTATGACAATAATTACTATTAATACTGCAGCTACTAGGAGTACCGTTATCATTAGCACTTCAACTATTATTACCATTTAACTACTACATTAATGCTGGTTGATTTCATATACAAAATAATCATTAAAATACACCTGTGATGTCACCCTATTGTTTCAACGCTCCATTATTTTTCAGGAATGGAGATATGATTCAGTAACTCCATTACTAAGAGATAATGGACACTTATTTACATTATAAAGTTAATTTTTAGTGACACAGGACCCTGGACTCGCACGAATACGTTGTAAGAGTGACCAGTGCTTATCCCCTTTGGCCATAGTTCTTTCCAAAAAGATAATCAAAATTTAGAGCTTATAAATAGAAAAGCATGCTTTTCTACGGAAATAACCAAAGATCGTCAATTACAAAATCTGAATGTTGCTAGTTAATGAAATGAAGCGAAGTAGTCTTAATAACTGATGTGTCTTGATATTATAGGCTGAAAAATACACTATTTAGGAGGAATTTAACACGGAAGATTCAAAATGTCAATTTATTGTCAGTAAACATGGATTACAAATATTTCAACATTACTTTGTTTTTTTGTTCAAAATTAGGAAAATCTAACCCCGACCCAAACCCTAACTTCAAAGTGTATGCCATTAACAAACTTTAAAAAAATAGTTGGGATACGGGGGAATGGGTCGAACTTTTGCCATTCTGCGTTAAAATTGACACACCGTCTTCACAACCTGTCTCGTTGACAGCCATACTCAAAACTAATGTCCCACCAAAATTAGGTGTCTATTCCACGTGGCTAAAATAATGGAGACTTGAATGCACGTGCGAGGCATACTGCATATGCACAGCCCGTGCACTAACCAGGTTGAAAAATGAGGCTCTCAACGGGGTAGCATTATATAACAAATAGTTATTTTCCATTAAATTAGTATTTTGACTAAGAGACGTAACAAAAATCCATTACTGTATTACCCTCAGAACCACTAACGTTATATATTTGATTCATAATATTTTATAATGGTGTATTTTATGTAGGGGAATAATCCTCGTAACTCCATTCCAGAAAAATAATGGGACTTGGCCCTGGTGGGCCTCATCTCCATTATTTTTCAGGAATGGAGAGTTACTCGGACATTACCCTTAAAGTATGACACAGTGTATGCTCGTGCCACATTTCATGCTTTTATCAAAATATGCAACGTTTGAGCAATAAAGCCTTCATAGTCATCCAACAATAATGTACTAGGACATTATCCCCCTGGGGTGCTAATATCTGGGGGGAGGGTAATGTCCTAGGAGATAACGTCCAAGGGGGTAATGTCCAGGGAATTAATGTCCAGTGAGGTAATGTCCTAGTACCACATTAAACGTGTTAACTGGAATTTGTTTTAAGTATTTTTTTGTGACACAAGGCACTTGATAGTCAAGGGAAAATGATACAGATCAAACATTAACCATCTTGTGTCTTGTACTACTACTAGTAACCTTCTTAACTAGGCAGTTAGTAATTATGTAACACTAATGACATGCATTACAGCATCTTGTTCGCAATGTTAATGAAATACCAGTGTGATGCGCACCATTATATCACAAAAACATTATCACAAATTCCAGTTTAAACACAGTTCACTGAACTTTCTTAACAGCAAAACAATTCTACCATTGAAGAGCCAGCGCAGCCACGGGGGGGCAAGGAGTGCAATTGTCTGTACCCCCCCAATAATTTGTGGCACCTTTTTTTGCGACAATATATATATTTATAGAGTACGTTGTAGGTACTCTCCAAATGACTGATAGCATCCCTATTCAGTCTTGCCACCCAATATTTACATGGCTGCTCTGGCCCTGGATCAAGCAGTTTTTTTTTTTTTTTATTACTATACTTTGTAGCTCAATAGAGAAAAATTGTTCTTGGAGACTCATAACTTTCTCCAGTATTTGCACAGTCATCTAATACTCTTTGATTCTGATCCAATATCCTACCTTATTAATTTTTTATTCAAACAGAAATTTATAAAAGATAACATTTTTCAAAAATATTTTTCAATGAAAAACCAAGTATACTGTTCAAAATAAGCAGGGGATTTTCAAACATAATACATGTTAATAGGAATTGCATAATATCTGTAGTAATAGAAGTGAGATGCAAAGCAGAAGCTTGGGATGGGTCCAGGAATTCTGAAAGAAGGGTAGAAGCAAAAACAATGACTGTTAAGAAATAATACTGAAAAAAGTGTAGAAATTTAAGCTGAAATTTTACTACATGGCTGTTAACAAATGACTGAAAATAATTTTGTCCAGTTATTTGATAAAATTTGTCAACCATCCCTCCTTTAGGAAATAAACTTCATTGTTCTGTTACAAAAAATTCAAATATTTTTTCAAATGACTGACAATGAATTCAATACTAGAATCTTTCAATCGGAATGGCTCGAGACTCATAACTTATCATGAAAACAGTTAGTACATGTATGGACGAAAGTGGCCGAGGAATTTGGAATTGATACGAAATTGGCCGAAGCAATTTTCCTTGGGGAAAATAATAATAAATTTTAAAAAAGGAAATGAAAGCCACAATTTCTGTCAAATTGGAAATCCATCTCAAGACAGACAGTTAACAGCCATGTAACTATAATGGGTTTAAAAAAACAGAAACTGGGCCCCACCTGCCTCTGGATTTGTCTATAGATAGATGCAATGTTTCACAAGAATGTCATAAAGTGTAAGAGCACAGGTTGTAAAATTCAAATTTATGATTAATGCAATTATTTAATAACACATAAAATCATCACAGATTCTCTAAACAATAAAATGTCGAGCATAAATCTGCTGTGGAAAGCTCCAAATCAAAAATGATGACAGTAGTTTGGGGATCCTATCTCACCACCCTGGGAGCCCAAACGATGGGGAGAAGGGGGGATAAGTCTGTTGGTATAGTGCTGGTCACGGTAGTGTGTGTACACACCACGTGTCATTCCACACCTAGTGACATTTGAATACATGATTATCCTCTACTTATTTTCAGCAGTACGGTATATTGTTACCATGATGTTGGGAGTTGCTCCCGGTCTTCCACCCTTTATTGAAGACGGAAGAGGAATAGGTTCCATCCTGGGTTCTCCGAGCACATTCATCTGAAGACAGTGTGGAAATTCTCTTTTATTACTATACTCTATTCATCGGTCGAGCAAAACTATTCTTGGAGGCTCACAGTTTTCTTCAATATTTGTTGAAAACTGTCATTTAGCAGCCTTTAATTCTGACTCATTATTCTACATTAATATTCTAAACAATCAGTAACTTATAATAATATAATACCGTTTTCAATGAAATATAAAAGTATAGGTTTCAAAATAAATAGGGGATATGATAGGAACAGTTTAACATTTGTAGTAGTGAGTGTCTTGAAATGTTTATGTAGGATACAGAGCAACCCCTGAAATTACCAGTGGCAATCGGCAATCCCGTGGAGATTGCCGCAAACTTTTTCAATCTCTGCGGTACTTTCTTTGCCGCAGACCAAATTTCTTTTTTTAAGATGTATTTTTTTCATATTATTAAAAATAAAGTAAGCTTTACACTAAAATTATCGTGGAAAATACTCTGGACACTATTTCTCCACACTATTTATTTTGCCGTGGACGTTTTCTTAATTGCAAGGGTTGCAGAACTATGGTCAAACTAGACTTAGATGGGTTTCAAGGGTATAAGTTAATGACTAATGCACTGACAACACTTGAAAGCACCGCACCTCAATATTCTCTAAACTTTCATGAATCCGTGGTGGCAAACTCTGAATTAAAAATCAAAAAGCAGTTTTCATTCTCCACACCACTTTTTTTGCCATGGACTAATTAAAAAAAAAATCCTAATGCCATCCTTAAAAATATACTTGTTTACCGTAATCCTACAGACTCAATGAAATTGGGCCCAACTCAATTATTTATTTTTAACACCTGGCTTGAACTGCCAACTTGCCGACTACAACTTTCTGTTGCGACAGTTTCTACACTCCCCTTCAACAGCCTGAAATGCTAGACACACAGAAGACGTGGTCGGATATCATTGCTGATATTTGCCCAGACGCACTGACAGAAGACAATATGAATATGATTGCCACAGTCGCACGAAAATAAATGATCCCACAGTGTCAAAACTAACTGTAGATCTATGCATCTCAAAGGATTGATGACACCCTGGAGTTTGACCCTCAAATCAAAGTTGTGAGGGTTAATACCAGGATTTGTTTTTTTATTGGTGATCGAGAATACAAACAAATATTTACCTACCTGCATCTGTACCTACCCTAAAAAAATTACATTTAGATGTTACGGCAAACCAACTTATTTTTAAGGATGGCTTTAACATGTGAACACTAAAATTGCCATGGAAAATGTCTTGAACACTATTTCTCCATAGCATTTATTTTGCCGTGGACATTTTCTTAATTGCAGGGTTTGTGATGTTGTTTGATTATCTCCCATGTTCAGTGGTGGAAATGTCAGAGTTCAGTGTAGAGTGCCCCTATTTTGAGATCTGTATTATATTTCATTCAGTGCGTATTCACATTACAATTCAGATATGATCCCCTACTTATTTGTAACAGTATATTACCCTGGTGTTGGGGACTGCGCCTGGTCTTCCTCCCATTATTGAAGTAGGAAGTGGAACCGATTCCATTCTGGGATCTCCAGCTACATTCGTTTGAAATCTGTTTGGATACAATTCACCATTCTCATTTGTTGGGAGGTCTTCAAAAAACCCTAAAAATATAAATAATAATCAAATACTAGTAGACAGTGGCTTTAAAAAAATAATAATATTATTTTGGAAAACATGCTTTTATCAACAAAAAACTATAGTTTATCCGATATTTTAATATTAATAAACCATATTCTTTAACATTGTGTTTAAATTAAAATATAATAATAAAATAGATGGACAGACAGATGGATGGACACAGACAGACAGATGGATGGACATAGACAGACAGAGAGACAGACAGACAGACAGACAGACAGACAGACAGACAGACAGACAGACAGACAGACAGACAGAGGTTTGCCAAGTTTAGTGGTAATTAGTCATTGTGAAAATATATTTCATATATCAATAAGAATCAAACCAGCCATCTCTATCACCCAGCAACATGTTTTTAAAATATGCTGTTAATACAGGTTGGACTGTACGTTTTTATTTTGTAACAGGTACTAGGTGTTTATCCTGTTGGGGTGGACAGATGGGGGGCAATCCTAGATCAGCCACCTCATCCTCAATAACAAGAAAAATAATGTTATCCTGATATAGTAAACTCATCTTTCATTTTAACATTCATCATATAAACCTGATACTTCTTGGGATGGAGGTTTGGGATTTTCTAATGTGTCTTTTTTTTTTGGGGGGGGGGATATGAAGCAAATTATATAACCAGACTGAGTAACCAAAAAAAACATTTTAACAATGGTAATATCTAAAAGGAGGATATATTAAATCAGACTGAGCTATGGAATAAAGTTTTCAGTGTAAATTTATCGTCTTTTTGTGAAAAGAATCCAGTTCTCATAATCTTACAGTTACAGAGAACACAGACTTACGTTGCTCTTCTATAGGCTGCTCAGGTATTTTTGGAATCTCTTTCTTCTGAGTTTCAGACTCGGCTGAAGAACCATCCTTTCCGCCTGCCAGCTGTGGAGTTGGATTTCCTGAGGACAGAACATTGTAGTTACAATGTAAAGAAAAGAGTATTTAATACTCCAGCATACTATTTAATAGCAGGTATTAGGTGTGAAATGAGATGTTTGTGTCACATGGTCTACAAAAGAAACTTATTATATAGGATACACACACACACACATATTTATTGCAGTTGAGGATTTTTTATATGCTCTTTCATACGGACAGGACGTGCCAAAAGGAAATAGCCCAGTGGGTTCACCAAATCTCAGCCACACTTCAGCACTAAGCCATATCTATATCCAAAAGCAGGTGCGTAAATCCTGGAAGTGGACACCCCACCCCCCCCACCCACCCCACTTTTTGGACAGGGAAAATGCTTATATAATTATCCCCCCCCCCCACAAGTTCTGCTTCGAAAAATTGAAATTACAAAGCCTAAATAATAATCTTTACCAGTATTTCTCTTTATTGTATCAATGTAACACTAAACCATGTGGTCTTAGTTCAAATATACCGAAGTACTCATGGGGTCTATAATGGTATCAGTCCTGAGGGGATTGGGGAGACACATTCCCTCAACATTTTGGACAGGGGGCTCCTCCATTCCCCCCTCCCCACACTTCCAGAAAGCTATTTTTGCCCTTGTCTCACATATTCTTACTGTTTGAGTAGGCAGATTGGAAAAAGGCATCTCTGTTATTTGTGAACGATACTACCATTCCAGAATGTCCAAAATTTAGTTAACCAGAAAGTTAACTTTGATAACAAATTTAGTTGACTGGTCCCATGTATTTTTATATATGCCGCCATATCAATAGGCATCTTCTGAGGAATTATGAAGACCACCAGTCTATTATAATAAAACTATTCGGAAAACTTTAGCCAATTTCATTCATCAGCACATAAATCTAGTTGCCCTTTCTCCTATATTTTTACAGCTGCTAGTGAATGTACAGCAATGACAAAAATAACAGTGATAACACAGGCTTTTAAAGTGCAATATCAAATTTGGGCAACTGAAAAATTACAAATGGCACACCCTGGAATAGATGACTGCATACAAATTTTAATTAATTATTTAAATCTCAACTGAAAACATGAAGAAAAAAAAGATGTATATACCAATTTGAAGTCTAGAAATGAGTATTCTGTATGAAAAGTGAAACTGTTATTAATCTGTTACCAGGTCTATCTTTTTCTATGACTTTTGTAGCATGGGCTGGAGTTGGGTTCTTTGGCCTGACTGGGGCTGGGGAGCCTTGCCCTGCTGCATGGGCTGGAGTTGGATTGCCTGGACGAAGACCAGATGGAGTTTCACTAAAGAAGCCAGCTGTAAAAATGAAAATGTTTGTACTGTTACAACGTGGAAAATGTTTTATGAATATCAAAATAAATATTAGAGGTAACCAATAATTTGTTCTTGTTTTTCTAAATGATGGGTTATGTGAAGAAACTGCCATTGGCGTAAAAGTTACTGTTATTTAGTATTTCTTTCTTACAAATTGCTTTGAAAATGGCTTTCACACAATATGTCAAAATCGAAAGTTAATTCTTGAAAGTGCTTTATGCCTCAAGGTATGACATCACTACTGACCATGACCCCTCTTAGTGTAGCAGCTTAATATAGCTCGTTAAGAAAGAGATCTGTTTACAGTAATTAATATAAACTACAGCAATACAGATGAACATTTTTTTTACAAGTGAAACTTGCAAATTGGCTGTATCAATCTATTTACCAAATATTTGTACCATTATTGTTAAAATTAGTGTAAAACTGGAACCATTGTGCATGTGCATGCTATAACGTTTGGATGTGCACAAAAAAAGTGACATCACTGGGTGTGGGTTTAAAGTTATATAGCTAAAAATATAAGTGGTTAACATTTAAATATTTTGCAGCCGAATGACTACAAACTAATTATACTTTTTTAAAATGCTATATCTACATGTATGCCTGTTCTGGTATTGTGTGAAATTGTACAACATGTTATGACATAGAAATAACACTGAAATGCATACAAAAATCTATGGTAGTGTGCAACATTAAGTAAATCACCAAAGTATTGGTGTCTCTGATGGAAGCTTAGCGATTATTATGGGAAAAGAAACGCTGCACAATTAAAGGTACCTGAATATGCTATTGGTGTCTCTTGTCGGATCTCAGTATTTCTGCTTATGACCGGAGAGACCTTGAATGATTAAAGGTACTTGGATATGCTAGTACCATGTCTGATAGACCTTTAGTATTTCTCCTTATGGCAGGAGAGACCCTGAGTGATTAAAGGTACCGGAATATGCTATTGGTGTCTCTGTCGGATTTCAGTATTTCTCTTTATGGCAGGAGAGACCCTGAGTGATTAAAGGTACTTGGATATGCTAGTGCTGTTTCTGATGGATCTTTAGTATTTCTCCTTATGGCAGGAGACCCTGAATGATTAAAGGTACATTGTACCTGGATATGCTAGTGCTCTGATGGATCTCAGTATTTCTCCTAATGGCAGGAGATACCCTGAATGATTAAAGGTACCTGGATATGCTAGTACCGTTTCTGATGGATCTTTATATTTCTGCTTATGGCAGGAGAGACCCTGAATGATTAAAGATACCTGGACATGCTACTTCTGTGTCATGGATCTCAGTGTTTCTCCTTATGACCAGAGAGACCCTGAATGATTAAAGGTACCTTCAAAATGGTTAAAGTGGCAGTCCTCATAAAAATGTAAAATATATATAGTTTTTAAAGCATTTTTGCATTTGCTTGTTTTGTTACTAGATCTTAAATTATTGGACACCATATATCACTTTAAAATTTGAGGTCTGAATATTTCTATGGGGTCTCGGATGGAAGCCAAGCATTTTCGCTTATGCCAGAGAGACGAATGGCGATGATTGATGAATGATTATATGTACCTGAATATGCTACTGGCGTCGCGGATGGAAGTTTAGCATTTCCGCTTATAGCAGGAGAGGCAGATGCCGATGATCGATCACTCTGTACAGAGCGTTGAGGCTGGGCTGCAAGTTTTTATATGTTGTAAAATCATATTCGAAATTAAATTACATTTTATTGCCTTTTTATACCAAATAGTTTGAAAAAAATTGTAATGCCACTGGAATTCCATCAGATCATATTTAGTGTATTTATTTTCAAAAGCATCTCCTTATATGATGTTATAAACAGAAATACTGTAATTTATGAATATCGTTTAACTCTTTCTTTGGCAAGACCAAAAATCTCTGACCTATGAGTATGACACAAGACATAAAAACTCCAAAGTAAGTCACAGGTTAAGGATATAACTTCAAAAATACATCAGAGGGGAATCTCCTTGAAAAGACATCTCTCACATAAATGACTGGATTTAGTAGAACAATTTATCACTTAAGTTATCAACATTTTATTAGACGTCAACAGTGGGTCATAAAGATCATAAAGAGAGTGAGAATGTAACTGAAAGTAATACAGACACAGCGAATATTAAATGAGTTTCTGTACATTACTGTTTATAATGCAACAAGTGTTTTTTCATAGTACATGAGTGGAAGAATTTGAAACACAAAAGTTGAAATATAAACTGTATTACATGGGAACAAATATAGTATTCTATTTATTACACCTCAAAATGTGTGTGTAAATAAGTAGTTAACGACAGACATAAAACATACCAGCTAAAAGAGAATGCACTCATGACCTAATTTAAATGAAGCTGAATTGTTTGTCAATTTCCTAATCATCAGTATATCTCTAGGCCTGGCTAGTTAAGTGGCCGATGCAGTAAGCTGTCAAGTTCTTATTTCGTGATTCTAATAAGCCTACGATGAAACAATTGGTCAGATATTCAAAGGTGGTTTACACAAAAATATCTCATGTGTATCTCTGCAACACAGTATTCTGTATAGTAAATGAGTTTGTCAGAAGTGATATTCCATCCAATAAATATGACTGTAATGTAAACAAATGATGAGATTGTCAAAATCAATAACCAGCTTCATGTTTTACTAAGAACAAGTAAGAAACTATATCCACGCCGATCAATAAAAACTCTTAATTTTAATGAGTACAGTTCATACCTTTTAAAGTGTCGCCATATCACAAAAAAACTGGTCAATTCAGAAGAAAGTAGAAGAAATGATAGGCAAGGAAAGAGTTAAAGATGTTAAAGTTAAAAAACATTTGTTAATATTTAACAAACTAACAAAAATTTAAAACCAAAAAACCCAACAAAATTTAAACATTTATTTTTAGTAAAACACACCAAATCTGGGCCACTGCTTATACATTTTTAAGATCTAGCCTGAAGGCTTAAAATTGATATATACTACTCAAAAGAAGTTAAGGTTCAAAACTATTTTTGCATATAAATATAAGCTAACAAGCTTAAATTTAAAGTGAGGATGAAAGGAAAATGCTCATACCTTTTATTGCTAAAATTGGCATGCATGGTATGACATTCATGCAAAACATGTATAAATGATGCATGAGGTGTCACAACCGGTGTTTCAAGGCTGGTTGTCAGTTTAGTCTAAGTTCTTGCTTCAAATCCATGAAAATAAAATCTGGGTTAACTTAAAAAGTTTCTAAAAGTAAGTGCAATGACTGCATGTCTCATAATAACGCGAGGTCTAAAGTGCAAATGACAACACAAAGGGGGATATTCTAACCCTATCTGGTTTAAAAAGACATACGTACAAAAATTATCTAAAGATTTCCTTTGACGCTTAAATTCTTTTGAGTAGTATATAACTGCAAGCAATTTGTTTGACATTAAAGTCTAGACTTTACAATTTTACAAGCATGTGTCCCTGAAAGCATTTTAAGGTACTGTATTTATTGACATTTCAACTGAGTACATACAGGTATTAATATGTCTGTCGAGTGGACCTTCCTCGAGGTAGCCGAGATTATTAAATGGGGCTCCATCCTTTCTGATTGCCTGTGTTCCATCTCGTCTTGGATCTTGTGATAACTCACGCATCATTTGATCCACATCTTTAGCCTACAACATTAATTAACATTAACAGTTCAATGTAAATATTACTCAATCAACAACACGAAACAAATTAGTACTATCAGGGTTCCTGCAGTCTATCAAGAACCAAATTTCAAAACTTTTCCATAACTTTTCATGACATTTCAAAAACAATTAATGATCTTTTTGCACACAAATTTGTAAAAAGGTACAGATGTATCACACTGCCATGAGCTAAAATTGAAGTCTGGAAAAACTGAATGTTCTATATGCATTAAAAGATAGGGTTTAAACTCTTTAGGTAGGAAACAATTAAATACTTTCAATGGTAAAACGTGGTTTTCAGGGACATAATACATCACAAGAAATGATTGCTCGCTATCTGATAAGCATGATCAAAAACAATATTGGCTGATGCAAAATTTAAAAAACATTTCCATTACATTTCAGTTTCAACCAAAATTTCTAAACTTTTCCAGGTTTTTAATGACCGCAGAAACCCTGTACTATGGACAGAAATTTGTATTCAACATGAAGCCTTGTATTAATTGCAAAGGTAATAAACATGTTGGAAGTGAAAATTTTGTTTAAAATGGTTTTTACTCAAAACAGTCACAAATACAGGGTTCATACTTTTAAACCATAATGGAATTCCATGGTTTTGCAAAACCTTTTTGGCTTAATTTCTGGAGTATTTTGTATGTTTTACAGGAGGTTCAATAGATGTATTTAAATCACAAAATGTTACCTAAATTTAACAGTATTATGCATATTGGGATTTTTCATTTTTAAAATTTGTTGTTTTCCGGGACATTTCAGGAAATAAAATGACTTACTTATCCTGTAATATATTTGAGAACCTATAACACTGCTCACCTGGACATTTCCAACAGATCCAGAATGTAACCTATATGTACATGTACTTGTACTTGGTAGCAAATTATGCAGTAATTTTGATATAAAGTACTCCTACCAAGATTCATAAGCAATGATTGTCTTTTAATATTGATTGGTAATATAGAGTTCAAGTTATATGTCTCATTTCAGAAACAGAACAAGATGAATCACCTGAGTAAGGAGAAAAGCCTTTCCGAGCTCGCTATCAAAATATTGTGGAATCTTCCTGTATTTGAGGGCCTCTCTTCCCTCCTTTTCTTCAGCCATTTCTCTCTGGTCACGTTCCCAGTCAGCCTGAGTCCTCTTGGCTGTTGGGGTGGGTGGTGGGGTAGGCACTGGGGGAGCTGTTGCATTTTCATACATACTCTTCATATCTGCTAGAGGAGAGAAAGATCACAATATATTAACTGCATGTTCAGTAAGACATCTGTAAAAATAAAGTAATCGATAAACAATTTTAAAGATTATTATCAGTTTGTTATTCCACTCTGCCATCAAGACTACTTGATGAGTTATCAAACAACTTCTGAAATTTCCTGCTACAATGACCAATGCCATAGAAATTGCCAGTTTTTCATTCTCTGCAGTATTTTTTTTTTTTTTTATTGTATTTTTTTCTTATTATTAAAAATAAAATATACTTTACTAAAATCTCGTGGAAAATGCTGTGGACAGTGTTTCTCCACAGCATTTATTTTGCAATGGACATTTTCTTAATTGCATGGATTGATTAAACCTCTCAACTTACATGTACATCATAAAAGTGACATAATTCAGATGTAGATAACAAAGTGAGAGATACGACGTTGGGTTTTTCTGGGGGGTTTTAATTTCATTTCAGTTAAAAAAAATAATGGTGCATAAAAAAACACCAGATATTTCGCTTTATCTGTGTTAGAACTTTTTAATGATATTTTCCAGTGCTCATTTGAAAACTTTTTCCTCTTGGACTATAACTGGGCAGATAGATGACAAGTTGTGATCATCCACTAATTGGCTGGTAAAGAAAATACAAGATTAAACTGGCTGTTTGGTATTTCAAAACACATTTTGGTTGTGTTTAAATAGTTTTGATTTATACATTAAATATTACTGCCATAAATTATAAAGATATTTATTTTGTATGCTTTGCTTTAAATTTTTTATTTTAGTGTTACATGTACTTTGGAATGTTTATTGTATGTTTATTGTTAGAAGTCAACAGTGCATGGATAACGATATCTCATGTTACAATTGATCAAATTTCTTCAGTTAATGGAAAATATTTGTTTTACAAAAATACACGTTTGTTAAAAGTGACAAAAGGTAATAAGAACACATAACTTTCTACTTTGCATACTCTTTATCTTGCACTCATGAAATGAGGTGGTCATCATCAAATTCATTCATACAAGATAAACAGTTTTGCTTCGTAGCTAGTTTAATATTCTTTAAATCATTACCTCACAACAGTCAAAGATTCCACTGTGTCCACACTCTGTTATGATTAGAACACGCCTATATCAACAATCTGCACTGGTTATTACACAATAATGGAGGAAAGTCTTTACATTGCTATTACAACGGAGTTTTTTCGTGTTTTTTTTAAAACTTGCCTCTGAGCATACTAGGCCATTTATCACTTTGGCCAGTTCCATCTTCTTCAGGATGCATTGCTGTAAACAAGAAAATAGTCACCTTTCCTTGGGAGCACAGAAAACACATTCTGGGCCTGGACCTCTCCATTATTTGTCTACCGGTACTTAATAAGTAATACCTTCACACTTGACACCAACACAACAGTAGGATTCACAATGTTTATGTTAGTAGTAAAATTTAGTAGACAAGATACAAACAGACATTTTATTTCAGTCTCACCTTTTACTATATTAATACAAGAAATAAAACACATAAAAATACACAAGCCATTCCTTATGGAATTACGAGAGACTATATTATATCTATGTCCTCAATATTTTCCCTACTGAATTTGAACTGTAACATCATGATGGAATTTTTAAAAGAGTGTTCTTTTGATTCAGTTGACTGGAAAGGCAGTGCAATAGTATGAGTTAAAACACTTATGTTAGAAAGATGGATTTTATTCAAAAAAAACTGTGACTATTTGTTTTCTGGATGGATTATTTACAGATACCTACTGCAAGGATAGAAATTAATGCTTGATCCCTCGCCTGAGGGGAGTAAAAATTCCGTGGGGGGGGTCAAGTAAATCTTTACTAACGCTAATCCCCCAGGCCAGTAGATATTTGTTTAATTTTGTATTATGAATTTGTATTATTTTGAGATTGTAACTGTCAGACTGATAATTTGCTAATCATACCCATTAAACTCATTTATTTGATGAAAATGCACTTATTGTATGTGCTAGCAGAATTTTATGCTGTATTTCTAACTTTCGACGGTTTCTTTATAATCAAGAATTTTTATATCTTCGTCTTCAACATCAACTAGTACACACAATATCGACATTTTAATGGAAAATGAAAAAAAAAATAAAACCTTGGTAGCACCAATACAATTTGTCTTCTCAACATGAACCACACGTTACATCTGTAATTCGCGTTATGGATCAACCCAATCTTAAAATTAAAAAGTGATTTTTCGTGGGGACTTTATAAGGCTACTAGTCCCCCTGGCGAGTGAAAATAATTTCTTAATTTCTACCCCTGTGCTGTAAATCATGAAACTAACTGTCTCTAAATTAATGCAAGTATCGGTGGTCAGGCTAAAATGCTACATGAAATTAATGCGAGTGGTCTCCCTTTGGTATAGTAGTTTCCAAACAAAAATAAAATAATAGCAGTTACACACATTAATTAGTGAGTAACAGGGTCTTGGGAAGTAATTATTTAGTCAGCAAGTGATAGCGAGATGTAGCTCAAATGGTGGCATGTCCATCTGTGAAGCGGTTGGTCATAGGATCGATCCTTCTCAGTGGACCCATTTGTAGTTTGTGCTATCTTCTATTCCAACCGTTGGTCGACAACTGGTTCATCAAAGTCCATGGTATCTTCTGTCCTGTCTGTGGGAAAGTGCAAATAAAAGACCTCTTGCTGCTTATCAGAAAGAGTATCAATGGGTTTCCTCTGAAGAAATATGTCAGAATGATCATATGTTTGACGTCCAATAGCTGATGATAAGATGAAAATCAATGTGTTCTAGAGGCGTCGTTAAATAAAACAAGCTTTACATTTTTGTTATCTGGCATTAATATATACCTGGTACAAACTGCATTGAATCCCCTTTCTTTGGACTCATCACGTTCTGAAGATCAGCTGCCAATATTTTCTCTTCTTCGGACCGAGGGTCTGTGATCTTCATCATTTCTGATGCTCTGTTCCGTGTCATTACATATTCGGCATATTCACGTAAACCACCTCGTAGCCTAAAACACCAGTTTTGAAAAGACAGATTAACAAGAGATTGAAACTATTATTTTATTGGCAATAACAATTATATCAAGAATATGATGCAAATGTCGTAAATAATTTACAAAAACTAATAAAAGAATGAACACCAAATTCTTTCAATATAATGTCCTTAATAAATTTGCTGCTTCAGAACCAAAAGGGTGTAAATCTGGGTTTGGCTCTTACTGGTATCACTGAATGCCCCTAAGTGAGCTGCATCTGGTGCACAAAGGGTGCATGTAGGTTTCTGAGCTACCTCACATTTCAGGGCCGTCGGAACAGGGGTGGCAGGGGGACATTTCCAGTATCTATATTTCAAAATTTTCCCTTGGGCTCATGCCCCGGACTTCCATAGCTCTCAACATAGCTAATCCACCGCCCCAATATCAAGTCATTCCGCAGCCCTGCATTTATCTTGAAATCAAAAGATATTCCACATAAAACTTGTGTTAAGGTGAGAAACAGATTTTGGCCCTTTTCTCCAATATCTGCTACCCCAACTTACACCCTTTTGGTTCTGAAGCAGCAAATTGCTTTAATTTTCTTTTTTATATACTTTTATTACATATAATTATTCTAATCCAAGTTGTTAACAAATTAAAATAAAACTGAAAAAGGAAGAAATGTATTTTAAATGCACATGATACCACCATTAAATTAATGGTGAAAGATATCCTATTCAGCAAACTGTCATTTCAAAAAGACTGGAATTGTTTACATTTGTAACTTTTTCTTACAGGTGATTTTTAGAATTAACATGTTAAAATATTGGTTTATATACGATAACTTAAGCAAGGTGAGGTGAAATATACTGGTCTAAAAAGATTGATAACAATGGACTATTCTGACTGTGCATTGCTTAACTAGTCATTAAAAGGTATGTTCTTTCAAATCAAATTCAGTCCTCACAATGCATAGTGGCATCCTGAAATGCCATTGTAAAAGCTGTCATAAAACTGTCATTGTACAGTCATCATAGAAATAGAAATATGTTACATAGTATGCTCATTTTCTTGAAATCACCACTGTAATGCCATGGTAAAAAGATTTAGTGCTGGCAATTAAGTGCCACGGCATCATTTTCTGATTTTCAAGGGATACAAATTCCACAGACAACCATCTGATATATGTGACTGTCGTTGCTACTAGCAACCTTTCAACTGTCACATAGACCACAGATTTAAATACTATGACATCTCACCCTTAAATTAAATTCAATGAGAGAGGACTTTAATTTGCAAGTTTTTGATGTAACACAAACTATCAGTTACAACCCCAATTTAGCACACAAAATTTCATGCTACTTCTATAGGCACTTCATAAATATTTCAAGAATAAAATTAAGGTACTTGATATAATGGCTAACATTATAGTTATATTTAGTATATTTTTTATTATATCATATTGTGGATTTACTTTACCATACTTTTACTTTCATTCATAGTTTGACCTCCAACAGCCCATATTTATTTTCGTGCTGGGCGTGTCGGTAAACCTACATTCATTCATTCATTTTGATATAATGGCACTTGGTGAAATAAAATTACAGACTTAATTTCCCGATAAAACACTATTTTAATTAGTTATTTAGTACAAAAGTAAACATTGGCTACTGGGACAATTTTATGACAATAACCACTATCATTATACAGCCAGCGGCAGGCCTGGATGTCCTATTTGTAAGAATATTTGTACCGAGTGAAAGATATAAAATAACTGAACTGCTCATATTACCACAAACTAAATAATGCTGAAATCCTACTCACGTGGACCTCAAAGAAGCATTAACTGGTTTATACTGCACAAACTGCCGTATCTCCAAAATACTTGGACACTTAACAATCGGGATCCTTGTCTGTTTGGGAACGGCTGCACCCACGGCCAGACCTTGACCAACATTAGTTCCAAAATCTGGCCCAGGAGTCTTGAACTCTTTTGGCGGTAGAGTAGTAAGATCTCTAGACTGAATACCACGAGGAATGATCGACTCGACATCATACTTCTTCATCCAGCGTTCTGAAGGACCACCAAGATAAGGCTTCAATATAGTGATGCCCGTAACACCAGGGAAATTGGGTAGAAGATCTTTCATCACGGCTGTTGATGGACTTTGTTCTGCGGTCATCAGATACTCTGCAACGTCCTGGTACCGAAGGAGTTCCGTTCCACTTCCGTCAGCGTGGATGATGAAAAACCGTGGAGCATGCTGCATGTAGTGTAAAAGATGACTCTTTTTATTTGCCTTGTAGTCTTCCACACTTGCTAACGATGCATTCTCGTCCATGTTGGATGGTGTGATGGAAAAGTCCCCTGTGTATTTGACGCTGAACGTGTTTCCATCGGGATCCATTGTTTCACAGATGACATCGGAATTGTGTCGCATTACATACTGGAGTTCTCTCTCAGACGGAAGCTGCTCCATGTCCTTGATTGGTCGAGGGAAGTAAAGGAGCCTTCCTTCCGTATCAATTTCAATACGTCCACCCTCACTGTGGTGAAGAGCATAGAAACCATCAGGAAAGACATTGATAGTTGTACCATTGCCAAAGACTGTCAGATTTTCACTTGAACTGCAGTTGAACTCAACAGTTGCCATGCCGGGACATTCAATCTTAATGAATTTGATGACATGTCTCTCAAACTGAGGGTCTTCACCTTTAAAGAGAAAAAAAGACTTGGTAAAATGGTGTGACTTCATCAAAGTGTCATGAAGCTAACATAAAGAAGATGAGCGGTAGTAAACATGTTTTTAAAGTCATACAACACATTTTTTTTAAATCTTGATATATTTTTGTTTAAAGTAAAGAACAAATTAGGTGATTGTGTTAATTTTAAAACAAAATATTTTCTGTAACTTTTTCTTTTTTTATGAAATACTATAATTCATGCAAATATTTAGTTGAAGTTTATGGCTGTCAAAAGGTGCCGAAAAGTTGGAGGCCACACACAGACACATACATTGGAAAATGAAAAAATATCAACAACATATTTAAAAGGTGGGGGCTCATGCCCTCCTACCCCCCCCACCCCCCGCCCACTGCTTCCTGTGCCAGTTCAGTAATATAAAATACATCTAATGGTTTTCTGATGATTTAGTACTGCACCTGTTTCATCAGCATCATCGTTGTTCAAAGGCACTCGATTCTCACGGTAGTAAGTTGTGATTCGTGTACCGTCACTGTGTTCTACAATTGTTGTGCCCTCAGGGTAGCTCACAGTGATAACATGGTCATCTCGAGTAGCCATAGACTACAAAATTAATATAAATACATAAATATTACAAGTAAAGGGAAATAATCCAAAATATTCAGACCATAGATGAACTTTAAATTCTGCACTCATGGCTTAAACTATGTCAGGACGACAACTGCATGCAGTTTGTATGGCATTATAAATAAGACTTCATGTTTAAGCTGTCCAAAAAACAAAAACAAAAGCTAAATTATTTAGTTGTTCAATTTTATTATTTTTTTCATAAAAGTTTTATTAAAATTCAAACCAAAATCAGGAACTTCAATGGGGTTTTTTCTTCCCCAAAAATGGTTACCTTTCATCTCTATACTTACCTAAACTAAAATTATTTTAAAAAATACATTCAATGTGAAAGAAAGAAGAAAAAACCCCAGACTGAAACACAAAATTTAACACAGAATTAAATACAAACATTGAAATTGTCATCACTACCATAGATATGACATAGTTACATATCTTGCTTTCAAACTGATACGTGTATGATTCATGATAATACTGCACCTGTTTGGTTTCTGGATCTGAGGCAACACAAATCATGACTTGTTTAAGGTCCTTCACTTTTCCATCAGAGCTAACTGTGATAATTTCTCCATTTGGGTATGTTGTTGTCCACTCTCCATTATCAACCTCCTCTGTTGGTTCAAGGATTTCAGGTTTCTCTGGAGACGCTTCTCGGCGTGCACTGGCCTTACTAGTTTTACCTGGATAAAAAATAATCAAATATTTGTCAAAGATCACAAAAAATTACTTTTTAAAAAACCACTTACAGCAACCCCTGCAATTAAGAAAAGTCCATTTCAAAATAAGTGCTGAGTCTACTGATTATTATTATTTATTTAACAACCCTCCAGCAAAAAAGTAAACATCACCTATTGGGGGTCACACTATGATTAGTTCAAACATTTATACATTTTTCCAAACATATAAACAAACAAATCAATTATATCAAAATGTATACACAATATATTAACGAAACAAACTAAGACCATGAAAAAACTAATTTTCTGTTAAAATCGGTCTCCTTTAAAAACTTAATAATAAGCTGTGGGTGGAATCGAAATGAATCCAACACCCCCTCATTAACAAACACATTATCTCTAACAGGCTGAAGGTGAGGACAATCCACCAAAATATGACGTACCATTCAATATACACTGACAGTGCTCACAATGAGGTGGATGGTTCCTTTTCAAATGAAAAATATGAGTTAAATACGTATGGCCAATACGAGAACAACACAGAACAATTTTGTCCTTCCTTGACCGTCTGTAGGAGGACCGCCAATCTCCCAAAACTGGCTTTATAGACAATGATCCTTTCCTGATTTTACTGATGTGTTGTTACCTCCTGATAACTTGAAGTACCATTCTAGACTTACTAGTATTTCAAACCCTGCTATAAATAGAAGACATTTTTTCTCATCTCACCTGTTTGGTTTAAACACTGGTCGCTTGATCCTCTTATCTGCCCTCGTGATAACTCGGTCATAACTGTTTATGTAAGTATCAGTAAGTTTGCTGTCATTTTCTTTTTTAGCATCCTTTTCACTTGATACTGCTATTCTTTCAAAACCTTTGCTCAGATCCTCGGCTACATCCATCATAGTTCCAGTTTGCTGCACTGAAGAATCATCACTAATTTTATATGGTGCATGAACACTTTTGTCCCTGAGAGATTCAAATGCAGATGGATTAACATAAGCTATAGGTTCACTGTAAAATGTAATATTATTTAGCCGAGATGGATCGCTTTCACCTTCCATTCTTTGATTTATCAGCTGGGTTAATTTCTGTATGAAAGCTTTTATCTTTTCTCCTTTGTCTGGAAGCTTTGCCACAAACTGTCTAAAATAATAAAAAGAAAACATGAATAACGATAAACATCAAAACATTTAAATTAAAATCCATCACATTACTTCACTGTACTCCCAAAACAATTATATATACAAGTTTAAGAGATATTGTTTGTCACACAAGAGGTCACAAATGGAAAATATGTATCTCATTAGTCTGCCAGACCAATACTAATGAAAATTTACTCATCTGCCAAAATTTCTACTAATCCATTAGCGTATAGCATAATACTTAATATTGTTTATGATACAAATGTCACTTTAAATAAATTAAATAATCAATCAATCTTTACTGATCTTGCTTACAGTTTTGACATAATGCTCTGCTGTCTTTGTAGTAATTCTCGCAATTCAGGCAGTGTTTTTTCATCAAGTTTACCCAGGTAACCTTGGTTTTCTCCTGCAGCCATCTGAAAATTAAACAAAATATTCAGTTTCAGTCTCTTTTTAAAACAACCTTTCATCATTCTGCTGTTGAAAATAAATAAACTTACTCTCAACTATTTATCCTTGAGTATCATAATTTCAATAACATTTTTGACTTGATTGGAAGAACTATGTGAGTGTACTTTCAAATGCATTCCGCGGGCCCCAAAGGTGATGTAATTTTCAATACTGACCTCAGACGGTCAATATTTTTTGGGTGCCTGAGCTTTTAATGTTTCTGTGGAAAATTCAGTTCAGAGCACATAAATGCATATGTCACTAAAAATGGAATAGAAACTCTGATAAAAAGATAGGTGAACACTTAACTGAATAATCAGTTTTAAAATTGTTGTATTATTAAATTTATTGCTTATGAAACTGGTCAACATATGATACTTATTTTATCGGAATTAGTGTAAATGAGATTAAAATGTTACACTCACAAGCAAATATTTTTCTCTGGATTTACAAATTACTATCGGTTGTCGGCATGATTTGATGAAACTTGTTTGGATTAATCTTAAAATATCTTGGTACACTTAATAGTAGAAATAATGCTTGGAATGCAGATGTGCTAAGTGTTAGCAAGTTTAACAAAAATTGTTATCAAACTTACAATACTATCGGCCATATACAAGGAATATTTTATTATTTTTGGAGGTTTGAGTGGGGGTGGTGGTAGGGATAGCACCCTGCTGCAAAGGAGGAGTGGGGGTTCTGTGTGCAATCTGGCAGCATCTGAAACCGAGCAGCCTAAAGCATACATCCTCTGGAACTTACTTCACAGTATTAAATTCATTTTCTGTAAGCCTTTAAGGGATAATTAGGGTTATTCTATGTGTTGCTATAAATATAATGAGATGAACACGCAATGAACACGCAAAGCCTTCAAAAGGTCAATAAGAAACATTTTATTTAATGACACTGAACTTTCTCATCAGAGAAAACAGGTTATTTTTGTCACTTTTGGATAGGAAAAGTCATTGGAAATCATGAATTAAAAAAAAATTGTGAATCTTTGATTTTATTTGGTTTTAACTTTTTTTTCAACCTGAATATTTTTTGTTGAACGGTAGACAAACGTGAGATCAGAGCCTGACACTGACAGACACAGAGGTTGCCGTTAGACAGGTCCACCAAACCTTAAAACTCACGGTCAAAATAGATGAGTTGACACCTATGCCATTACATTTCACTATGTCTGTGATACAACTCGCTGTAACTATCAGTTGCCAACTGATAACAATGTTATTGTTAATTAACTTAATAACATGGTGGTTAAACATCAACAACTGAAAACCCCCAACTTTCACTCCAATTTTCAGGCCAAACAGTATAAGTATGTTAAACTACTGATACGACATTTTGAATTAACTTATGGAACCTGTAAAACAAACTAAACACAAACTATCATACAATGTAAATTTGTGGAAATACAGTTTCTGTCTGTTTCAGGCACCCTCTCCTCGATTTGTCGCTAGACGTTCTGATTTCACTTCCGGTTTCTGCATCATTTATGTAATATTTAACAGCGCCCTCTATTGCATTAATTTAAAACAAATTATTTTCCAGAAATAATTTTATAATATTTATTTGCAAATGATAGAGGGAAAGAAAATATAGATGTATCTTTTTATAAGATATTAATAGTGAAATTTTCACTCGTTCGTAAATGTCGGCTCGTTCATAAACGCCGGCTCATTCGTATCCATTCGTAAATTGGCCGAAATATTCCAAAGTGTTGAAAAATCTAACTTTTAGTTTTACTTGTGAGTGGGATAAGAAAAAAAGTTTGTTTTATTTAACGACGCCTCTAGAACACATTGATTTATATTTTATCATCGGTTATTGGACGTCAAT
>JAULBS010032690.1:0-10246 GCA_032355785.1 Symmetromphalus regularis
CTTTATTATGAACCTAGGGGATCAATGTGTTCTAGAGGCGTCGTTAAATAAAACAAACTTTATTATGAACCTAGGGGATCAATGTGTTCTAGAGGCGTCGTTAAATAAAACAAACTTTATTATGAACCTAGGGGCCCCGCATCATCTATCAGTTATGTCACAAAGTTGCATTCAACTTACATGTTTCCTTAATCCGTCTTAACATTGTTTGAATAAAGTTCCAGTAAAGTTCACATCTTAATTTCAGGAGTTAGTAATTCACCACATAATCAACTGGCAGCTTGTTGCCCCGTTATCTTGAAAAAATTGAATGTTCGAACATTGGTTCATTTCAGGGCGCACGGAGGGCATTTGAAAGTAGTCGGGGGGGGGGGGGGCACTGAAAAGTAGGTGACCGAAGGATAGCAGCGTTCCTGTAGGAACCCCCTAATACTTTGGAAACTCCAGATTTCGGCCACTTTATTTTCTCACTGAGCCTGAAAATATTTTTATTCAGCAAAAAAAAACACTTTAGTGATTTGTTTTTATTAGTTGTCCCCTAAAAAGATTGAAGCGTGGTCCGCCCATCCTACTCCACCACTCCGTGGTGTCTGGATTTTCTTGGAGCGCTATTTTTTATTTATTATTACAACTTTTTTTTCTTTTGGAATGTTGTGCCCTTAAGAATTTCGAGCACAGGTTACCGCCCCTGTGCCACTCCCCACGCTAAGCCACTGTTTTGATTCAAAATTTGAAGTATTTTATTAGGGTTGACATAAATTACAAAATTACCTAAAGTTAATGGTCTAAGAGAGATAACTCTATTTTACATAATGTAATGCGCATCCAAAACATTGTAATTATTGAAGCATCAAAATTAATCAACGTATTCCTAATTTATGTGAAGTGCTAACGCTAACTATTAGTAACTTTACAACCTGTGAAATTCCATTGTTTTACTAAGAACTGTTCAAAAATAAAAAAAAGTGTTACTTCAATAAAAATGACAGATAATGGTCTAAGAGAGATAACTCTATTTTATATCTTCATGTCTAAAAATAGTATATTTTATAAAAAATTAGTCCACTGAGCAAAGAAATTGAAATTAATAAATAAATAACCTTTAATATTTCATATTACTTAAGGGTGAATCGATAATGGAAATCAGTTTCGTTTAGTGTGATTAGGTGCCTAACAGGGACGGAGTTCAAAATGTAATGTAAAAGATAACTAAATGGAGTTGTTCCCCTTAGACCACAAACTGAACAAATAATTGCAAATAATAATTATTTAAGTGATTGATCTGTGAAATGCATAGTTGGTAAGTTATCGATAGTAGAGAATATTAACAATAAATAGTTAATTATATAAAAACAAAATAACTTCAACTTTCGACATTTGTGAATTCTAAGCCTTGGATTTTTAAAATTATCTAAAAAAATAAAAATAAAAAAACAACATTATTAATGGTGACTGTTAATTTTAATTAAATAAGAAATAACCTTATTAAATTATGTGTAGCCGAAGAATTGAAAAGTTATTGTAAATAGTGAGCATAACTAGAGGCAAATAAAAATAGACTAAGAGACATAACTCTATTTTACATCTTATTCCAAAAAAAAGTAGCTGATATTAAATAGAGTTGTTCCCCTTAGACCACAAGGTGAACAAATAATTGTTAATAATATATTTCTTTATTTATTTATTTTTAAATGCTGATATTAAATAGAGTTGTTCCCCTTAGACAATTTAGCAAAGAAATTAATTATTTAAAAATAAAATGACCTCTAAAATAATCTTTATATACAAAAATAGAAGCCTTTTTACGGAGAGTGGATGTCTAATAGGGAAGGGTTTTTAATTTGTTTAAATCTTATTTTAAAAAAATAATAATAATACTGAATATTTAACACTTATCTCTAAGATTTTATTGAATTATTTTAATTTTTTAAAATATGTACATTAAAATAATAAAAACAGACAACACCTGGCAGCTTATTTGGAATGAAATTTGCATAATCAACATATTATACAAATTGAACGTTTATTCATGTGAAATTTCTCCTGGATTCAGTATCATTTTGTTGGTTCTCTAAACACACTGGGGTTAAATTATGGTTGGATTATCCTCTACGTAAACAGATGATATTTAATCTGTGATTATACGTGAATGAGACTGTGTGATTATACATACAAGACTTTTCTTTGCAGCGATATTTAATACTTGGTGAAGAAATATCTGTTTTTCTTGAACATGAAGTGCCAGGTCAAAGAAGCTTGGTTGACAGTTGCTATTGCAAAGCTTGAGAGCATGCTCCGAACTGGTGAGCGATACAAGATAAATGAAAATTATTAAGGCTTGACATAGCCATTCTCGGGATAATTATAATATTATAGGTATCCCCCCGTCCAAAAAGTTGGGGGATGTTATAATTTGGTAGTCTGTAATTTTTACCACTCCACTCCATTGTTATTATTTTAATGCTATTTTAAATTTTACCTAACATCCTTTCAAAATGCTCCTACTGTAATATCGTTAAACTACACATACACATTATTATTATCTTGTCTTTGGTGCAATATAAGTCGAGGCATGTGACTTTTAATCTCGGTATCAGACCAAACTAGAGTGAGTGCTCTGCAAGGCTTTGTGGGTAGGTGTACGCTACTTGCGCCGACCAGTGTTTCACGTTTGATTTAAAGGCATAGTCCTACGGAATTTAAGGGGCTTTGTTGTCCAAAATATTGATTACGAATGAAACTTACATGCATTTGTTATACTGGATCCCGTTTTCATAGTACGCAAGACATTTTAACTGAACCATGGTATAGGGAATTCCACGTCGAGTCGACCGATTTTTTTTTTCACATTTAAATATTTCAAATTTCAAGATCGGAAATCCTCGTGGGGCAAAATACATTGGTACGAAATGTTTTTGCAGCTACAAAAGTATTCAGAAGTTTTAAAATAACGGCTAATGTGACTCGAAATATATACGTCACATCTTCAACGGAAAACGTTATTTGTTTTCAATTTATTTGTCCATGTTTAGAAATTAATTAGGTCCGTTGGAGTATGCGTTTAAGGTCATGATATATTCTCTCCTATCTGGGGAAAAGTGCTTAATAAAAGCCCCTTCTGCTAATCGGAAAGAGAAGACTGTAACGATAGTGGGTTTCCTCCGAAGACCATGAGTCGCAAAATACACCTAACAGTCACTGAATAAACAATGTATTGGGGTGTCGTTAAACTGTTTCCTTTGATGTAATATAAATACTATATGAGAGTAGGTTTTACGATATGGATATTGTTATTATATACAATTGTCTTTGATGTAAACAATATGTGAACTTTGTTATACTGTTGTGGTAGATGTAAACAATACATTCAATACTGTATGAACATTCTTATTTATGTAAACGCTTCACCACGCTCGATCAACGCCACCTGCAGCTTCTACACAGGATACGGTCTTGTGTTTACCTGTTCGCGGCGAATTCTGGGATATCTGGAGGACGATTGGATTTCCAGGTGTGTCACTCATAATTCAACCGGTATACTCGTTTGTACCTGACCTCGGTGACAGTTCTTTTGAAAGTGCCCATATTCATTACCTGTGCACGACATTTGTCGTCATGGTTCGATGATAAAAGAACTGCACTTGGATAGAACGAGGCTGACGTACCTGTTCATATCTCGTATGTAAACACAGGTGAAAATGTGACTTGACTTGTATATTCTACTATCAGCATTTGATAACGGGATTTTCCTAGATAGTGCAAACCATGCAGAAAGGTGAGAAAATCTGTCTTATTATGTAGATAAGATTTTATTTACAGCTATAGTCGGTACATAAAGGTGGTTATCACCTGGGGACTTGTTCTACTCTGTTAATCATGTATTACTATATACTATGTACACGTGCGTTTATAAGCGTGTTTAGAACATTATGCACTGGATTAATGGAGCTAGGGTTCAGAAGATAATTAAAGGGTTGAGATGGTTTTTTTTAGGACTTTCATGTAAACACTGACACACAAAGAGGCGAGACATCTCGTCTGCGAGTTTCCTCTTTATACAGCTAACAAATGACCGGAAATCATCGATCCAGCAACGACGTCATTGTCACCCATCATAACAAACAAAGCGTTGCTCTCCATCAACATGGCTTCAGGTCTTTTACGACGTTTTTCACTGATTATTAAATCAATAACAAAGAAAAAAATAACTTTTAAAAAAACGTGCATATTTCATTATTTGATATTTATATAAACACAAATGATAAAATATTACGGAATGGTTTATTTAAACAAATTATTTTGAATTTAAAGAACAATGCAATTTAGAAATATAACAAAAAGCTATTCACCATAAGACATATAATAATTATATCCTCATGGTATTCAGTTTGATTTATGACTTTGTAACAAAATATAATTCAAAAGGGAAAATCTATTTTATCACTCATCCCAAGTCATACATTGTATATTTGCTTACGTAGTTGTTTTGTTTTTAATGAAAAATTAAATAATACCATAATAAATGATTATATAACAATTGGTATTTTTTATTAAAGTCTTTGTTGTGTATGTATATTTTGTTGTGTATGTATATTTTTGTAGGTTTTTATTTCAACATATACTCTAGACAAGATAAGACAATTGTGTTTCAGTATAAAGGCCACATGCCTATAATACAACCAGATACTCTTAACCATTTTTGCAGATATGTAACAGGCCTATTTGCACAGTATATTTGTAACTCTCTTTAACTATTATAAAGATAAAGACATATACATTGAATAATACATCCAGGCTTTTTGATGTCATAATATCTAAAGTTTTGCGATGAATGATTGTTTTATGAATTTGGAAATACAATGATCTTTTAGTACATTATAACGCTTACAGACAAGCAAAATAAGGAGTTCATCCTCAATATATTGTAAGCCATCATTCAGGCTATAAGGACAGTATATATTATGATAAAGCTGACTTAATGACGTAATACCTTGCTTTACCCTAAGGCTGTGACACTTCAAAATTTCTGAACATAACCCATTATCCCAAATACGATGATTTATTTCCTTGGACCATCCTTTGAAGAAAAGCTAAAGTACCAACTTTTGCATCTCTGCTTATATACATAATACGTCATCGTTCACGAAAGCTTTCCGAGGTGAAAGAAAACTTCAGAGATCATTACTATTGGTTAATATAATCAAATAAATCAATATATGGCTAAAGTTATATAAAATAGATGCTAATTTTCGGATATATTGAGGTTTAAAAAATATATATATATTTCTTTAATTTTATTTTTTTTATGGGAGGGAGTGTGATTTTACGATAATTTCTGGATTCATGCATTGGCATCGTATGTTTTTCCGGTTATTTCTGAAAAGCATTAGCATCAGCCACCCAACTACCCCCGATCCGCGCGTTAATACATTCACATACTAGTATTTGCTTGTGAGTATGCCATTTCTAAGCTCAGTGGTGCACTCTTGCTGTTTATGAAAACATTGCTGATCCAAAATAGGGTTAGCTAGCTGCCCAATCCACCAACTCTTAACTCCGACACTGTCTGATTTGTATCAATTACAGAATTATGTCATTAAGTAACAATGAACGGTCAAAAGGTTACAGATCTCTTCCAATGATCTATGCATATTTAAGATTAATGTTATACCGATATTCTAATAGTTTGTTCACTGCCATATATTAGCGTTATACCTATAAAATTGTAGTCATTTGTGTGTGTAGGGGGGTGGGGGGGTGATCGATTTTTGCCAGAATTTAAGGGTTTTAAAAGAAAATAGCAACTTAATTTTTGCTCGAATAATAAATTAGCTTCAGCTTTTGGGGGTATAATTGCCCCCTTGCCACACCCCCACTCCCCGTCTCGTACGGTTATGTTAACAATCTGTAGCTGTTCTGCCACTGAGAAGTCATTTAGATACTAACTATCTGGTAGTCAGTGTATTATGTTATCTGAGATCGAAGAGTCTTCGGCAGCATAGATCGATCATCATCAGTGAATAGGATATAATAGTGGGCACTTAAGATGTTGGTCGAGTTGACCGCAGCACACATCAAACAAACATGATAATTCTGTTTATTGTTAACGTGCTGCTGGTGGAATATTAACCAAATTATAGCTTTAATGCTGTCCTGATCTTATTTTTCCACTTTGAGACTAACATCTTTCGTGAGTATTACAGCGTTAGATTGTTAATATTGTTTTAAAGACATGACTTGAATACATTGTTGTAGTAATCATTGTTTATAAAGTCAACTTATTGGCCGTCTCTTGAACTTACCAGATCCACCACTAAGTTCCAACTGTGGAACTATGTGATGCATTGGGTATTGTCATAATGGAAAATGTCACCTCAACACGTTTTTAATCAATAGTATTTTGTGACGGATTGTGGGGGAGGCTTGCACGCAATGTCTTACACAAGGGCGAAAATAGCTTCCTCAAAGTAGAGGTCGGGGACGGAGCCGTTGAGCTTCTTAGGAGAGAGGCACGGAGCCGGGTGAGGCAATCCCCTAATTTTTCTTTTGAAATGGCGATAATATGGTGTCCACAAGACATTGTGTAATTAAATGTATTGCCGGTTTCGGGAGATAAATGATTGTTTGAGGTGGGTTTGGGTTTAACGACATCACCAGATCTTATTGATTCATTAATCATCAGCTGTTGGGTGTCACACTTGGTAATTTTGGACACGTAGTTATCAAAGGAATGCCTCTAAAAAAATTCTGTTAGCGGCAAACGATTTTTCTTATACATTTTCCGATAGACAGGACAGCGCAATCCACTATCTTTGACATATCAGTCGTGAGCACTGGTTGGGACGGGGAAAAACAATAAGAGAATGAATCCACCGATAGTGCCGATCTATAGCGATGGGATGTTAATTTGGAAATGAGGAAATATTTTGCATATATTACACTGATATATTATTTATCATATAAAGTACAAGTGAAGTGTGTGTGATATAACTAGGATACTATATTACAGGATTGTACGCGGAAGTGACTTGATTGATGTCTAGTTTAGCCTAGAGCAAGACAACCATAAAACTACATAGATCGCTTCATGTCTGTCTAGCCAATTCCTCGCGTTGTACGTCAGTGTTGAATCTGTTCAGTTCCTCGCGTTGTACGTCAGTATTGAATCTGTTCAATTCCTCGCGTTGTACGTCAGTGTTGAATCTGTTCAATTCCTCGCGTTGTACATCAGTGTTGAATCTGTTCATGTCAACTACCAAATGTTTATATTTAATAAGCGGGTAGTTATAGGTGTTCAACAAAAGTTAAAATGTACCTCCACTCATCAGGGGCGTGGGAGCTGGGAGGGGGAGTTGTTCCACATGTATAATTCACATAAATATGGGTTTTTTTATTCATTGTTAAATTATTAACCTGCAAATTCTGGTGTTCAGAAATGGGAGTAGCCTCCCCCCTCCCATATGAATTTCATTCTACCCCCCCCCCCCCACCCCGCTCATGGTCTACGTATAGTAACATATTTCGCTGTCCTCACATAGCCTGAGCTTTTCACTTCATTAGCATTTCAAATAGATTTTTATGTTTTTGTTAATTATACCTTAGTGACACTTGTACATGACAGGCACGAATGACAAATTTTCAAGGGGGGGGGGCTGATAGTGGGGGCTAACTTTTATGTGTGTGTAAAATTTTCGAAACCGCAAATCTATACCAAAAATTAAATCTGACCTATCCCCAACCTCCCCCCCCCCAAAGCTCACTGGCTCCTACGGGCTTGCACAATATTGTTGATGGGGGAGGGAGAGTTTTTTTCTGGGTTTTCATTAAACATTATTTCGTTCCTTTTTACTGGGTCTGATGATTGGTTACGCTGTAGGTATCACGTTTACATACTGAGGTCAAATCTCAGACGAGACATAGGATTATTAATCTCGATACCGGCTCCAACGCACAGTGATTGCACCATAAAGCGCAATGGGTAAGACTAAGCCACTTGTACTGACCATAGGTCCTCAACTGGTTTATAAAAAATCGTGGTATGTGTTGTCGTGTTTGCTAGAAAGCGCATATAAGATCCCTTGTTATTAATCGGAAAGAATAGCATATGTTGTGATAACCATGAGTCGCAAAACACCATACTATTATCATGTCAGAAAATAGCCGCTGAATAAACAATGTGCTGAGATGTCGTTAAACAATTCTTTCAGTTTCTTCGTTTGGTCGTTAGGTTGTTAGGTCGGTCGTTCAAGGGATCTTTTATACACATATTTATTTGTCTACAGCGGGTTTCGATCTTACAACCTCTCGTATGCCTTCTCTACGAATAAGCTAAATCTGGCATCTGTTGCCAGCAATGAATGTAACTATCTTATAAATACCTATATACAAATAAACTAGATATTTATATGTATCAATAATCATGGCAACAAAAATATGTCTAAAACACTGCGGTTATTCTTGTAATCAATATTTCTATAAATAATGCATAACTAGCCTATAATATGTTTTAGTGCGCGCATCAACGTTTCTCATTAATTATGTTTTATGTATTATGTTCTTTGTGCCGGGGGGGGGGGTTCTATGGGAGGGGTAATTAGGTTAATAATCTGTGTTGTTGTTGTTGTTGTTGTTGTTGCTGGTAGTACTAATGTAGCGAGTCTAATAAATTATAATATTAGTTACGAATATTTAAACAAAGTACATTTGGAATCATGGGCGTAAATCTTGGGACCGGGGGGCTGGGGGAGAGACTCATACCCCTCATTTTTTAGACGGAGGGATGCTTATATAATTATCCTCCCCACGTTTTGCTTCGAAAAATTGAAATAAAAAGGCTAAATAATAATTTTTTCCAGTATTTCTCTTTATGATATCAATGTAACACTTAGCCATGTGGTTTTAGCGCAAATATACCGAAATATATGGGGTCTATTATTGTTTGAAGGTTTTAGCTGGAAAAGGCATTTAAAAAACCTAGGATTCTCAAAACAATGTTATGGGGGGACATACCTCTACCCCACCCTCGGCTCCGTTCCCCCATTTCCAGGAAGCCCCGCGGCTCAGTCCCCCCCCATTTCCTGGAAGCACCTCAGCTCTGCCCCTCACCCCCCCCAAACTTCCACGAATCGATTGTCGCCCATGTTTATAATTAATTATAAATGGGGATTAGAAAACGTGTAACCCTATACGTCATGTAATAGAGCACGTTGTGCAGAGCAAGTACTCATGTTGGCAAAACCTCAAATTAATTAACATAATAAATGTCATAATATAATAAATGTCATGCTACCCCTAAACCTTCCCAACTGTAAACAAGATATACATACAGTGCTCATAACAATGTATTGATGGGTATGTTTAAACTTTTTACGGCTAATCTAGATCTATAATTCATTTCTTGGGACTTGGGTGGTAATGCAGTTTTTACAGTAAAATATAACTGGTTGTAAATACATTATATGTCATGCTGTTTAATGTATGGGAACAATATAACCCTCAGTCATCATGCATGTGCTTGACACGCACAGTCAATATAAACTGCAGGAATATAACAACAAAAAATACTTGTATGTTCGTTCATGTGTAGAATACACAGGCAATGGGCGGATGCTGAAATAATATTTAAAAGATTTTTTTAAAAACGGAATATTCGAAGTTATGAGTAAATTATAGTGGCAACGAGTTTGTTTTGTTCATATATAAACTCGTGTCCAGCATAATTAAACGATTAATATTCTACGAGTAAAAGTAAAGTTTGTTTTATTTAACGACGCCTCTAGGGCACATTGATTTTATCTTATCATCGGCTACTGGACATCAATCATATGGTCATTCTGACATATTTATTTAGAGGAAACCAGCTGCCGCCACATAGGCAACTCTTTTCGATAAGCAGCAAGGAGTAATTTATATGCACCGTCCCTCAGACAGGACAGCACATACCACGTCCTTTTATGAACCAGTTTTGAACCACTGGTGGAAAGGAAAATAGCCCTAAACTGCAATTGGGTCTACTGAGGATGGATCCGATGACCAACCGCTACTGTTTGAGCTACATCCCGCTCTCTAATACTGTACGAGTGTTTGGTAATTGTCTATACATTAAACGATTAATACTGTATGAGATATTGGTAATTGTCTATACATTAAACAATTAATACTGTATGAGACACATAGGCTACTCTTATCGATAAGCAGCAAGGGATCTTTTATATGCACCATCCCACAGACAGGACAGCACATACCA
>JAULBS010032708.1:0-10244 GCA_032355785.1 Symmetromphalus regularis
CCCCCCCCCCCCCCCCCCCCCCCCCCCCCCCCCCCCCCCCCCCCCCCCCCCGCTGCTCGTGTTTCTGCACATCAGAATTTGCCGGTGAATAATTCAACGATGAATAAGGGACATATTTATAGGAATTATAAGGAGGGATCCAGCCCCGCAACTATCTCAGTTCCAAAACCCCTGGACAAAAATAGATTCGAAAATAGGGTTTCCCAGAACCTAAACTAATTCTAGTTTCAACTCACAAAATATTCAAATAGACCTTACAGCATTTTTAAATTTCAAAATATTATTTTCCTGAAAAGCCATTTTGGGTACTGGATCATTGTTCTTTAGAATTTCTTCACATGTTTTTTTAATTATTATTTTATTTTTATTATTGTTTGTTTTATTGTTTGGTGTTTATTGTTTATAACTTTGTTGAATGTTAACATTTACATATTACTTAATAATATAAAGATTTGCATACAGCCTTTAATATTCGCAGTGGCAATCAACAGTGCCAGCATAAAAGCTGTTGTATAATGGTTTATGGCAGCATTGTACTGCCAAAACTATCAAAGTATATTCATTTTCAAGAAGTTGCCATCACAGTACCACAGCAGAATGATTTAGCATCGGCAATTATGTCTGAATTTCAGAGACTGTGCATACAAATGATAGCATACTTAACAGTTTTACATCACACTGATTTTGAGGAAGTGATTGGCAGAGTGACATTGATTATACAAAATAATTAGGTGATATTCTAAAGTAACACAAAATAAAAGGAATAGTGGAATATTTATACACAGCAAAAATAGTGCCATATGTATCACGTACGTTCATGAACATAATTTTTTCATGTAAACAGGCGGGCGTACGTTTAACATACATGTACATGTACATTAAACATGATAAAAGTATGTTTTTCATAAAAATGTTAAATGTATGTTAATGACATACACAATGACATGGAAAGGGTTTCTGTAAATATTTATAAGTTTCACTGTTGCTATGGATACCATTTTGGTTGCTAATTTGATTTTTTGAATACCTATTATACATTTTTGAATCAATCATACCTAAAATCCTACAAATGTCACTTTTCTAATTACTTTTGATGACTGTTTTATCATTGTTAAGAAAACCTTGTTGATTACTAGAGAAAGAAACACCATAAATACTCATGTGTTATAAATATACTTTAAACGTGTTCTGTTAAACATATGTTCAAAGAAACATGTGGAAAATATGTTTAACATTTGAAACATGTTTTCCCAAACGTAAAACATTTACGACTATTTTTGCTGTGTGTTCTGCTTAATTCTATACTTATTAACATTAAAATTCAGGTATCCCCTAATTATTTTGAACAGTACATAATATATATAGCATACATTGCAGAACATAAATCTGAATCAATAATTACAATATATTTTCAGCTTACAATTTGTGACCATTATTCTCAGTTTAAATTATACATTATTTTCAGTTTGTTGTCTAAACAATATAAGTTATACAAATCCACTGGGTTATACCCACATGCAGTAAATAGGATTATATTAATCATTATTACCATACAGGCCCTGGTGGTGCAGTTGTTAGATAGATAGATAGATAGATAGATAGATAGATAGATAGATAGATAGATAGATAGATAGATAGAGATACATGTAGATAAACTTTTGGGGTTGTGTTCATTCTGTGAGTGAGCCTCATTGGTCAGACTCTCAAGCTGATGACAGTGGTTCAAAACCCATTGGAGGCTGGCTCACACTTGACTACATGTATGTGTCAAAATAGTGAAATGTTAGACATCCAATAGCCGATGATTAATAAATCAATGTGCTGTAGTGGTGTCGTTAAACAAAAATAAATAACAGGGTCCTTGCGCATCTTGAAAATCTTTGAAAGTCTTTATTTGAAACATAATTTTTCAAGGTCTTGAATGTCTTTGAATTTTCAGGTTCATCAATAAAAGTCTGTGAAAATCTTTAATTTCTGTCTTATCTGTTCCCCCAAAAAGAAAGAAAAGGACCCTAATTCTCTGCTTCCCTTTAATCTTCTGATTACTGTTGTTGATGTATATTGACAGACGTGACTACAAACTGGCTGTTTTGCTGAAAAAGAGATGTCTTTGAAAATTGCAAAAACCTACATGTACCTTGAATGATTTTGAAAAGTCTTTATTTTTTGTTAAGAAAGATATGCCAAAACACTGAATAATAACAAAATATATAAAAAAAAATAATAATAATAATTGTTTCTCGTGATACTGATTTTATATTCTGAATTTCGAATTTAGGATAATCTTGAAGACTTAGATCCAGAAGAAGCTGTGTCAGCAGCTAAACTGCACATTCAGACGCTGGAGACAAGAATATCTGACTTCACTGCGGAGAAAGATATGCTGTCCACCCAGTTGAAGGAACTCTCAAACCTGCAGGAGAACCTGACAGATCTGCAAGAGTCTCTTGCCTCATCACGCATCACGGAAACCGATCTGAGAAAAGTTTTATCGGAGAAAGAAACCGAAGTTAGACAGAAAGACGAAGCGATGTCTGAAATTCAGGAGAAGGTTGAGAAACTAGATTTGGAGATATCGGGTTTGAATGAGATGAAAAAGGCAACTGAAGAGGAAAATGCATCTCTTAGGAGCGGACTAATGTCTTTGCAGCAGAAAGTTTGCCAGTTGAATACCGCTCTGACGGTCACCAATCAACAGCTGCAAGAGGTGTCTGTGGTTGGAGATGGCTTTGAACAGGTGAAGAAAGAGTTGGAAAATAATCTGAAAGAGAAAGATGTGGAGTTAGAGGAGAAACAATCTGTTATCAATCGTCTAGAAGAAAAGTTAGAAAGTTTGAATTGTGAAATGAAAGATATTAGGTCTGTTAAAGGAACGTCTGATTCACAAAAATGTCTGTCAGAGAAAGAAATTGGTGTTGCCGCATCTCAGAAAGGTCTTTTAGAACAACAGGTGAGAGATCTTTCCAAATTGTTAGCTAAAGAAATGAAAGAGAAAGAAGAAATTGAAGAAAAACGGCAAATAGTTTCGGAACAGAACTATTCATTGGAACTCCATGTGCAAGATCTCTCGAAATTGTTGTCAAAAGAAAAGCAGGAAAGAGAAGAGATTAATGAGAAACTGAGATGTACATCTGAACAGAATGGACTGTTTGAATTGCGGATACAAGACCTATCTCGGTTGTTATCCCAGGAGAAGAGAGAGAGAGAGCAGACAAACGAGCAGTTGTGCCGGACTTCAGAGGAAGTTATCTCGCTAACGGGAAAGTTGAGAAAACTCTGCCAGGACTTTGAGACCAAGGAGAAGGGCTACAATGAAACGCTCGCACGACTCGAGACCGAGAGGAAAGATCTGACCAGAAAGCTAAACGAAGCTTTGCCTGGTACTGGAAGGACGGAGAAACTTAAGGAAGAGTTTGATGCCAAGGAGAAGGAGTACAAGGATATAATCAAGCAACATGAGAATGAGAGAGCCGAGCTGACCAGACAGCTGGGAGAAGCTTTGACCGACACTGGAGTCATCAAGGAGCAGCTTATGGACAAGTTGAAGGAGCTGGAGGAGGTGTGTAGTCTGAAGTCCCAGATCCTCAGAGAGAATGAAGACCTGACGTCCAGTCTTAGGATACTTGATGCCAGTTACAGAGAGATCAAGGACAAGCTGAGTGCCTACGAGGAAGGTGGTGTCAAAAAACAGACTCCAGGGCAAGAAACTGAAGAAGAGGATGTAGCGATCATGAGCCTGAAAAAAAAAATGGAAGAGAAGGATTGTGAGTTGAAAGCATTGCAGGATGACGTCAGTAAGTTGGAAGAAAGTAATAACAATTTAAGACAAGGTTGTGTCCAATTAGAACATGAAAAGATTTCTGCTGAAGAAAGGATGGCATCTGCTGTTTATGAGTTAACAGATCTTAAAGCCAAGTTGACAGATCTTAAAGTTGAGTTGACGGAAAAACACAAACTGTTGAGTGATAAAGTTTCTGAGAATGCCGATTACCTCACATTGCTGGGTAATTTGAAGCAGTGTGTGACGGCCTTGGAGACCTCTCTAGAAGAGAAGTCAAAAAAATGTGAGGCTCTAGAGAACTCTTTAGCAAAGAAGAGCAGAATGTCTGAAGACCTGGAGAGAGGATCTTCCAGTGAGAAGAAATCGTTACAAGAGCAGGTGGAGTTGCTGATGCAGGAGGTTTCAGCACTTCAGTTCCAGCTAAGTGCGGAACAGCTTCAACACCAGGAGGCACTGAAGGTATGGCAATATATACTCGACCAAAAAAGAAAGTATGCATGTAATCAATAGTCATTTATTTCATAAACCAGACAACATTCATAAGAGAAATTCTGAAATTATATAACCATACCATTTAGGAGGAGGTCTGTGTGTGCAGTAATATCACAAGTTGTGCACACACAGTTGTTTTCGATTATGGCAAAATGGCTCATTAAAAAATATTCAATATTTCAACATGCATACTTTCTTGTTTGGTTGAGTATATTTGATTATTTGTATGTTTCTCAGTTATACATTAATGCCTGTTTGTCCTTTGTTCCAAGTAAGAGAGGTCCGGTGGTAGGATATCTGTCTCTAAGGCTGAAGACGCTGGTTCGAATCCTGTCAGAGGCTAGCTCACACTTTCACATACATGTATCAGTCCCCTGAATTCTGCGGATGAGGAAAAATTTGCAGAATTTACATAACTGTGCAGAATTCTTGTATGTCCGCAGAAAATAAATTTTCCTGTAGAAAATTTGCAGAATTTGTCATTTTATGCCGTGGATTTTTTTTTAAATCACATCAAAATTAATATAATAGACACATTTTGGAAAAATAAACTGAAGCACTGAGTTTTAAAGTTGTTTTTTTTAAAGTAGGCAACATTAAATGGTCTAGATGTTGTGATTTGTTTGCTGGTTATAACTTCATTCGGTAACTATCAATTGTTTCTGTCTTCTCAGAACAAATTGAACATGCCACTGGTGACACGTTCAGGATGCCGAGTGCTCCCATTCATGTCCTAGACTGGTTATTGTGCCTAATAATTTATAAACGTTATGCAATAGAAGACTGGTAAACAGGTAAATTGTTCATGAGCACTTGCCCTCCTGGACATGCCATGGGTTATGGAGTGGTTGTTTGTTATTTTGTTTACGGAAACAGCAGAAGACTCGTTGGAAGTAAATTACACAAGTTTCATGAATACGGAATTGGATTCTGTCATTTTATCCCATTTAATGTACATTGTATAACAATGATATTAGCATGTGAAAGCGTTGATATTCTTCTTATCACAATCAGCCACTACAGTCTTGACATATTTCTTAATGATTTGGTTGGACCACTGGGTCTTGGTATATCATAGGACTTTAAATTGGAACTAACTTTGAGGGAAAAAAATTAGTGTAAATTTTTGTTATTTTCAATTTTTATGTTGCAGAAGTAGCAGTGGAATTTCCCAATTCCTACCGCAGAATATAGCTAATTTTATCGCAGATTTTAACAAATTTTCCAGTTGAATTCGGGGTGTGGGTGGGACTGACAGTGACATATAGACTGTGTATAAAAATTTCTTGTCAGCTTGACTGTCCTTCCCTCAATATTTCACAAAAGGTATTTTAAATAACATTTTTAATTTGTGAATATATTGTTTCATATTTTAAATTAAATAATTTTCTCTTAATTTCAATCACCGTTAAGTACAACAGGTTCCCAAGTTTAATTAATTTTCTTTTCATAACTTAAAAACTGACAGAGTTCGACCACTGATGTCGTGAGCCTCTCCGAACTTCACGCACGCATCGCTGAACAGGAAGTGCTGATTGCTCAGCTGGAACAGGAAATGTCACAGAGCGTGAGCAGAAATGATGAAACAGAAGCTCAAACACAGCAGGTTCGTTACTAAGTTATTACTGTAGATGGTATTTCATTTACATTAACAGAACTGAACTTTGGCTGCATGTAATTAATTTTTTGTTTTGTGTACACCTGAACTGAAAAATTAATTATTGATTTCTGCCTATAAATACTGTGGACCCTATGAGGCAGACACAGGCAGGCAGACAGACAGACAGAGGGACACAGACAGACAGATGGACACAGACAGACTGACAGACGGATGGACACACTGACAGACAGATGGACACACTGACAGACAGAAAAACAAGTCGAATGAAGTGAGTTTATTTTTAAAATAATAAAAGCTAGTTAAGCTTAAGTCGAATGTAATGAGTTTATTTTTAAAATGATAAAAGCTGATTGAGTTGAAATAAAATGCAGAGTTTATCTTTAAAATTATAAAAGCTGACTGAGTTGAAGTCAAATGCAATTAGTTTATTTTTAAAATGATAAAAGCTGACTGAGTTGAAGTCAAATGCAGTTAGTTTATTTTTAAAATGATAAAATCTGATTGAGTTGAAATAAAATGCAGAGAGTTTATCTTTAAAATGATAAAAGCTGATTTTGTTGAAGTCAAATGCAGTGAGTTTATTTTTAAAATGATAAAAGCCTGATTGACTAGAATGCAGTGAGTTTATCTTTAAAATGATAAAAGCTAATTAAGCAGAATTCAAATGCAGTGAGTTTATTTTTAAAATGATAAAAGGTGATTGAGGAGAAGTCGAATGCAATGAGTTTATTTTTAAAATGATAAAAGCTAATTAAGCAGAAGTCGAATGCAGTGAGTTTATTTTAAAATGATAAAAGCTGATTGAGTAGAAGTCGAATGCAATGAGTTTGTTTTTAAATGATATAAGTTAATTGAGCAGAAGTTGAATCATGAATGCAATGAGTTTATTTCTAAAATGATAAAAGCTGATAGACTAGAATGCAGTGAGTTTATTTTTTAAATGATAAAAGCTAATTAAGCAGAAGTCAAATGCAGTGAGTTTCTTTTTAAAATGATAAAAGCTGATTGAGTTGAATTCAAATGCAGTGAGTTTATTTCTAAAATGATAAAAGATAATTAAGTAGAAGTCAAATGAGTTTATTTACATTGACTGTTTGTCAGCTTGCAGATGTGCGTACTCTGCTGCTGGTCAAGGAGGACGAGAATGGACGTCTCTGTCACATGCTTAAGAATGTGAGTACACTGACCTGCAAGTCATTGGGGAGCGGGATCTAGCTCAAATGGTAGCGTGTCTGCCTGTGAACTGGTCCTCTGTCGGATCGATCCTTTTCAGTGGACCCATTTGCAGTTTGGGCTATTTTCCGTTCTAGCCAATGATCCACAACTGGTTCATCATAGGCCATGGTATGTGCTGTCCTGTCTGTGGGACAGTGCATATAAAAGACCCCTTGCTGCTTACCGGAAAGAGTAGCCTATGTGGCAGCAGGTATCCTATAAATAAATGTCAGAATGACCATGACATAGGCAACCACTGTAGCAGATCAGTAGTTGGATAGGGCTTCTACAAACCTCTTTGGGGCAGGCATGGTACTTCTCCAAAAAATTGCGGAATTCTGCAAAAAAGCAAAATAATAAAAATAAAAACAGAAGAAAAAAAAATCCCTTGTTTTTTATGTTCTCTATGTGTGGATGCATGTAAAGTCTGCATATCAGCGTTGCGTTCAGGACAAGCTAGCATATGCGGTCGCTACGTAGCAATTTCACTGGTTTAACAAGAAGTGCAACACCTACTCTAGCTAGTAATTTTGTCCTGAACACAGCAAAGGCTAAAGCTAAGGAAGAGGATGTGTGTCGTAGTCGACACACATACACAGTCATCATCTTCTAGGCATGGCTCATGGCAGGGTTTCACATGACGCAGAAATCCTGCGTATTTGACACAATGTTTCGCTAAAATACTCCTAAATAAAATGAGTGCACGTGATGGTTGATGCAAAATATTTTTGACATCAGTCAATTTAATTTTTTTTCAAATACACAAAATCCTATTATGAGAAGAAAAAACTGTATATAAAAGTATTAGTATTATAAAGATAGAATAGTGGATAATGGATATAATATATATGTATGTTACATAAACAAGATAGTTATTCAGTTGATTATGTGATTGAAATAATATGCTTGACTCCCACTTTTGAATGCTTGACGCCCAAAATAAAACCCGCTGAGTCATGATGACTCCCATTTTCCAGAAGCTAGGTGGAACCCTGACATGGTCGTGTGAAAGCTGTTACTTCTCATCATGAGAGGCGACATCGTTCTGCGAAAACTATGCCTGAGGGGTCATTAATAAATCTGGACATTTTCATGTTTGTACAGAGTATACAAATGTTCTGACTCACAACGTCTTGGTGAGACCTCTGACAAATATAGTTCATAAAAACCCGGGCTCAGAAAACAGTTTTTGATTGGATGCTTCGCATCATAAGAAGATCACAATTTGGCTTTCAGTGCATCAGCATTCACCTTATCGATGTAAATAATGAATCAAGAATGGAAAAAAAATGAACGGAAATACAGCGGTTATCAGAAAAGTCAGTTTCAAAGGTAATACCAAAAATGCAAAATAATGAAAATTGCCTTCTTTGTAAGGAATTGTTACCAAAGAAGAACAGGCACTTTATATTTAATGATACTTTCACTGTGAAAAAGCCACTTCACTAAGTGTTGGGGAATTTTCCAAAGGAATATAAATCATGTACGGCTTATAAAACGACCGATCTGATTTGAATATATTTTTAAGCATGATATCACCAAAAGTGTTTTAGTATAGATGGTGCAGTAAGCAGCCCAGGTTTTTATGAACTATATTTGTCAGGGGTCTCACGGACACGAGAGACCCCTGACGTTGTGAGGATGAGAAATGTTCTGACTGAAACCCATCGAAAGTTACAGCCGTAAGTGGTTTACACCAACATCCTATTGCAGTCCCGAGAATGTGAAAGTATGCTGCCTTGTTTTCACGAAGCTGCTATTATAGTGCCATAGCACAGTGTTTCCCAACCTGGGGTTCATGGACCCCTTAGGGACCTATGATCAAAGTTTGGGGGTCTACAAAGTCAAAGGGAAATCTACCTGATTGGAGTAAGTGCAGATGTGGGGAGCCTCTAAGATTTGTAAAATGGGGTAGAGGTTTAGTTGAGCTAATATTATTTACTTCTTTCAGCTTGAAGCATCACTGGATCAGGAGAAGTTGGCCCATCAGCAACTGAAGGTAAATAAAACCATGTATTCATGTTCATATACACATGTATCCACCTTATTTTTCATTCCAAACAGTGGTCCATAACTGGTTCATCAAAGGCCATGGTGTGTGCTGTCCTGTCTGTGTTTGTGCATATAAAATACCTCTTGCTGCTTATCGGAAAGAGTAGCCTATGTGGCAGCAGTGGGTTTCCTCTAAATACATATGTCTGAATGACAACATGATTGACGTCCAATAGCCGATGATAAGATAAAAATCAATGTGCTCTAGAGACGTCATTAAATTAAACAAACTTTATTTACATATATCAGTGTTGGAAATGGTCGGATGGCCGGGAGCCCGAGTCCACCTGAAATGGGATCTGGCTACGAACTTTTTAAAGTTGGTAGCCCATGTGTCCTCCATGTCTGTATAGGCTAAGGTGATATACTAGTTAAATACCTTCGAATGACATGCTATTTATACGTGTGGGGACATGATTCACATCGTTTATTCACTGATTAATAAAATATATGTATGTCGGTCTTGATTTTATCGAGCGGTTAAACACAAACAAATTCTGTCAATTTGTACACGGAAGTTGTTCTTAATATTGGTCAACAAAATGTGTATTCCGGGTATTACTTAGAGTCAACGACGCAGCGATTATTCCTCCACGGCATGCATATTTTTTTTTATTTTATTATTATTTAAAAAAAATAATAATAATAATAATAATATATATATATAAATATATATAATAGGGAAGGAGTTTGGCCTATATAGAGTTAATACTTTGATTACAAAATGTATGGAAACAGGTGACTAACGGAAACACAACACCGTCGGATATCGGTCATTCCAGGCATAATAATGTGCTGCTTAATTTTCAAAGCAATTACAGTAGCATCCACACAGTTCTTACCAGTACATATTAGTTTATTTTTCAGATATTTAACTGTAATCCAGCGATGCAATCATTTATTTTAATTGTGTCAATAATCACTGAAAAAAAGAAAAAAACTAACAAAAATGACGACAAACGTCACATGGTGAGAATGTTTCACACCATAGATTTTTGTACATGCATTTCTATGTCTTAACACATGTACAATTTTCTCACAATATGAGAAGATGCATAGGAATAGCATTTTTGAAAAGTATAA
>JAULBS010032719.1:0-10244 GCA_032355785.1 Symmetromphalus regularis
CAGCCATGATCTACAGTTCAACCCATTCTTTTAACACGTGTGGACACAGTTTAAACTAAGAATCAAGGTTGAACTGTTGACGATAAATCAGCCCTTAGACATGCCACTGCAACTGGTATACCAAAGGTTGTGGCATGTACTGTTTCATCTGTAGAAATATTTTTTTAAAAGATGGCATGCTTTTAATTTTAGAGTATGACCTATGTTGGAGCATGGTCTCTTTAGTGGTTATATTTATTTTGATGTATAATATCAAACAGAAAAAACATTAGTCTTTTAGTGTTAGTCATAAGAATGACCTTTTAGCCTGAAGGTATGGAAGAAAAATATCAATCATTATGTACCAATAAGAGATAAGGCTACTCCACCCTTGGGTACACAACCTGATGTTAGGGACGATGCTTACAAATTGTGTATCCTTGGATGGAATATCCCTATCCCACATTGTTACATATGAAAAATTATTTTCCATATGAATGATTCTTTTCCATATCAAATTAGATAACACCTGGAACAATTTCTCCACAGTTGTATGACAGAGATATTGGTAATTATAAAGCATTATAGATGAACAGAGAATGAAGAGTTACCTTGGGAACTTTGGCATGTTTTCCTTGTCTTGCGTCGCGAATGAGTGAAATATCCAAATAATCCATTTCCTGAAATAAAACAATATTTATTTTATAGTTATTTTCTTTAGAGGCATGTGGAAAGAGAAATAAAATAGCTTTATATTTTATAAGAAACATTTTTTCTGAAAACTATTTGTGATAGTCACTAGAATTGGACACATTTTGAGTGTAACAAACAAAACAACACATACCACAGCTTTTGATAACCCAGTTGTGGACCACTGGTCAGTGCAGGTGATGTACATAATTTGATAAATGCAAAGATATAGTCTGAGGGAAGTTTCAGCTGCATCCAGTGCTCTCTCTAGATGTGCCAATGTTTATTTTGGGGGGGGGGGGGGGTGATTGGGAGGAGGATACTATTATTTATAGAAATAACAGACTGAATGTAAATGATATTCAAACCCTTTCCTTTTCAAATAATAATAAATAATTTAACATTGCAATTTAATTCATATATGAAAATAATTAATTCATATTGTACAATGAGGATGTTTCTGAAACCAGCTTCTATTTGTAAATATAGGGAATAAATACCAGTTCACCTATGCAATATAAGGATGATGTTTCAGTGTAAACAGAACAAATATGACACATTTAAGATCACCATGACATCACGCAATACAGATGTTCTACAAAAACAATCACAGTATCTGAATACTGACAACAGCCATAAAAAGTATCACCATGACAACAGCTGCAGGTTCATTTGAAAAAAATGGTTAATTTATATGCCAACTACATGCATAAGTTAATTTTGTATTTCAACATGAATTTCAAAACTATTTTTTATGTATCTCTCGAGATTTTCACGAAAAGAGAGAAATATTAGAAGGAAATTGGTTCAGGTTTTTCTGGCACTCCAGTTTATTGACCGTAATACATCAAGTTGATTTGTGTTGAATTACAATCTTGACACATTTTGATACAGATATGTTATTTGTAAGTAAAGTAAAGTAAAGTAAAATTTATTTTATTTAACAATGCCTCTAGAGCACATTGATTTTTATCTTATCATCGGCTATTGGACGTCACACATATGGTCATTCTGACATATGTCTTAAGAGGAAACCCGTTGCCACCACATAGGCTACTCCTTCCGATAAGAAGCAAGGGATCTTTTATATGCACCGTCCCACAGACAAAACTGCACATGCCATGGCCTTTGATAAACCAGATCCAATCAAAACTGTTGGTTAGACTTTAAAGAAAACAACTTATGCAAAGGGGCGTTGGAGCCGGGGTGCTGCAGCCCCCAATAATTCTCATAAATATGTTTTTTTTATTCATTGTTGAATTATTAATTGGCAAATTCTTATTTCAGAAACGGGAGCAGCCTTCCCAATGTGAGCAGCCCCCCCCCATATGAATTTCGTTACAACGCCCGTGATGCATGATAGCCACTATGACAGACATATGGATGGACAGATACTGGACAAACTGGTATAAAAAAGACATCACTGAGAAAGTGATGGCAGTTACTATGGTGACTTATAAAGGTTATTATACAGACCTTGTTCTGATCCCTCCAGTACAGGATGTAGCCATTTTTGTCCACTCTGAGCGTGACTGGAGTCCCAGTTTGAGATCCCTGCAAAACAATTAATATCAATAAATACAAGGCAGGAATAAGCATACATTTTGTATGAAAGATTTTAATTAAAACTGAAGATCTCCAAAGCCAAAATTTAACTTTTGATTTTAGTGCACAAATGAGGATAAAAGAGTAAAGTGTCATAATTATAGGTTATTAAACGAGTTTCCATTTCGTATCATGTTTACATCTCGAGTGAAATAATTTTAAGTTGTCACGAGCTTTAACGAGTGACAATGAACATTATTTCATGAGGGACGTAAAAATGATGCAAAATGGTAGCGAGTTTAATATCCTATAATTATGACACATTATCAATTTTAAGTTTAATTTGAAAAAAACATGAACAACAACAAAAATGAAATCAAACGTTTTCCTTTTTTGGAAACAAACTATGCGAAATAATATGACATCAAAAGTGTTACGTACCAGTATGACGTAGTACTCGGACGTAACACTTTGATACGTACCAAGATATGTTGAGCCATATGAGTAATAATAATATTTAAAGACTCCATGTTTTATATATATATATATAGTGTTCATTGAGACAAACCAATTCAATGATGGAAAATAGCCCACTGGATTCACTGAGAGGAACCAATTCAATGATTCATAATTCTACTACTGATACTTAAGTACTTCAAAACCAAAAAATACGTCATGTCACTAAAAAAAAAAAATTCATATCCAACATTTTAAAATTTTTGTTTTTCATAAGCAGCATCATACAAAAGCAAAATTTTTTAGAATATGATTACAAGAATATTACAATGGAAAAAAGATGATATACAATTTTGAAAACTGAATGATTTAAAAATAGTACATCCCCAAGTTGTTGCATGATAACTGTAAACATAAAATCATAGAGTTCTAGCCTTTGTTCTTCCACACTTAATACACAATGTTGTTGGAATTCAATGTTTGCATTTAAAAGATAATGGAAATTGGCACTTTTATTTATATAAAAAAAGAAAAATATATATATACATGTTATAATTTAAAAAAAGGAAAAATTATTTTGAAAATGACTGAGATGAACCTAAGCAATTATGACCCAAATGTTTGACCTACACTTATAATTCATATAATACTGAGCAAACACAGATACTTAACACCAACTTAAACACAAATATTGTTACCAGAATTATGAAAAAGTATTGTTTAACGACACCCCAGCACATTGTTTATTCATTGGCTATTGGGTGTCATATTTATGATGTCTGTAACTCATATGGTCATCCAATAATTTAGTAAGGTTCAGAGGACGCTGTCTTGGACACACAACTAAGTCTCCTGTGCTCTCCGAGTAGTAGGAGAGATAAAACCCACTGCCGAGAAACTAATGTGGCTACTCTTACTGTTAAGCAGCAAGGATCTTTTATATATGCACTATCCTATCCCACAGAGAGGATAGCACATACCATATCCTTTGATAAACCAGTTATGAACCACTCTCGGTATAAGTAGTGTACACCTACCCACTGGGTCTTGCAGAGCACTCACTTTGGGATGGAGCTGATATCGAAATTAACAATTCCACACCTTTATCATAGACCAAATAATACAATGATCTTTATTATCAATACTGAACCACTATCTGGAACAATTCCATGCCTTTATCATAGACCAAATAATACAATGATCTTTGTTACCAATACTGAACCACTATCTGGAACAATTCCACGCCTTTATCATAGACCAAATAATACAATGATCTTTGTTACCAATACTGAGCCACTATCTGGAATGAGAAATCCCCATTAGGGTCTACTGAACGGGATTGATCCAATATCTCACAGCACTTCAGTCAGATTACTTCTCGAGATGCTGCCACTACCATCATCATCAGCAAATAACATAAATTTACATCTTGCCTTTCTATGAATTTGTGGGAGATAAAAACTGCATGCATATCTGCTAAGACAAGCTGTAGGGCATTCTTCCAAATAGATTTCTAGATTTCATCTCTTGCATGCTAGCTACAAAATTGTATGCACACGTGCACTTGGTCTTGAAAAACCTGTAGGCTATAACATTAAGGACCCTGTTAACTATGCATAGCAGAATGAAGCACAAACAAGTTATGGAGCAAATCCTAAGAGCGAAGCCCTCAAGGCAAATCAATGTCATTATCTTATGCATGTTACGACATTGTTAACACATAAGCTATAGAAAAAACCTAAAATTAATTGGCAAAAGCGAACATTGATTATAAAGATGTTGTAGATAGAGCAAATTATTTGAAGAATTTTGTAAGATATTGTCAAACATCATTGTATACATGGAATTTTGTAACAGCCTGTTTTAAAACAGTGTAAATTATTAGGGCCATTTTTTCAAACAGCAATGTTTTAAAAAAGATCAGTTTTAAAATGGTAATTGAACTAACAGTTAAAGGAATGATCTCACACCTTGAATGCATAATAACCAAACTAAGAAAACAAAGAAAACACATGAATGCAATTTGCATTTGCTGTTGGTCATCAGATTTATCCCCTTAGGTTCACCTAATAGGCTATTTCTTTTTCAAGCCAGTGGCTATACTGCTGGAAATCACATATAAAAGTCCCTTGCTGCTAACCAGAAAGAGTAGCCTATGTGGTTATAGTGGGCTTCCTCTGAAGACAATGAGTTGATCACAGTATCTACGAGTCGTGAGTCTGACAGCTTAACCACTGAACCTCCGAGTTTTTGGAAGTGCATTGCCATTATGAAAGTGTTTAATCACAAGTGTTTCTAAAGAGGTACTTGAAATTCTCAAGCAACCTACTGAACAGGTACTCAAGTGTATACATGGCAGAATGATATCACAAATAACATGCCAGGATACCACAAATAATCTGACATATGTATTTATACAATTACAACTTTCACTCCAGAGGTACTGCAATAAAAAAAAATTGTTTTGAAATGATAATTAATAAAGATGTTTGGGCAATAAAAATAATAATGAAAATAATAATAATAAAATTAATGATAATGAGAATACCGTTAATAATAATATTAATGATAAAGATAATGAAAATAATAATAATATATAAAGAAAAATAATTTTGGGGGCATTTTTCACAGTTAAACTGTGGATTTTGTTTAAATATATACAGACATCTTATACAATATAGACTACTCTTTTCCAAATCAAACAAGAAAAAAACCTGATTAAACATAAGCTACTCTTTTACAAAATCAACATAAAGGATGTTTTATCTTTTATATATACAGACATCTTATACAATATAGACTACTCTTTTCCAAATCAAACAAGAAAAAACCCTGATTAAACATAAGCTACTCTTTTACAAAATAAAACAAGAAAAAACCTGATGTAATACACTACTCTTTTTCAAAATCAAGATAAAGGATGTTTTATCTTTTATATGCACTTTTCTACACAAGATGGAAGAACTGACTATCTCTGAAACAATATCACTTTGATATACGGATTACAAATGGGAAACTGCCTGTGATACAACACAAGCTGTCGCACGTCTGACAGATGCACTACCACCTATCTAAACCCTTCAGCCTCAGGGCACTCCAAACTTAAGTTCTTACCACTAGCATGTTCATCAAAATGGATGTAAAGACTTCCAGAAATTCCCCCAGGGCAAAGCACATTTGCTCATGTTTGTGTTCGCATACAGTGGAAATTCACTAAATAATATTTAGTTATTATTATTATTATTTTAATGACACCACTAGTGCATATTGATTTATTAATCCAAGTCTGTTTGATGTCCAATGTTTGAGTTTTTTCTTTTCACAATAAACCAATAGCTAGAATAATAAAATCAATAACGAATAGACAGATTTCTGTGTACTAACCAATGTGTATGATAAACAAATGTTGGTTTAAACAATGCACTACAAATGTATTATTTAAGACATACATGCATTTGTACACAGCAAAAATAGCACTATACGTTTCACATATGTGAATATGTTTAACGTATGTTCATGAACGTAATTTTTTCATGTAAATAGATGGACGTACGTTTAACATACATTTCAAATGTACATTAAACATGATAAAAGTATGTTTTTCATATAAATGTTAAACATATATGTTAATGACATACAAAATGACATGTAAAGGGTTTCTGTAGATATTTATAAGTTTCACTGTTGCTGTCGACACCATCTTGGTTGCTAACGAAGGTATATTTAAGTTGATTTTTAAATATCCATTTTACATTTACAGATCAAACATACCTAAAATAATACAAATGCCACTTTTCTAATTACTTTAGACAACTGTTCTATCATTGCTAAGGACATCTTGTTGATTACTAGAGAAAGAAACACTATAAATATTCATGTTAAACGTACGTTAAACATGCGTTCTGTTAAACATATATGTATGTACAAAGAAACGTATGTAAAACACGTTAGCAAACATATGTTTAATTCAACATATGTTTAACATAATTATGTGAAACATGTGTTCACCAACATACATGTAACATACATGTAAGTGGCTATTTTTGCTGTGTAGGTTAGATGTACGAGACTGTTCATGTACTTTGTGCAAAAGCTTTGTATTTTAAAGTCTGATTATATTTATTAGTGTAATGGCAATATTACAAGTTTGTGATTAGGCTAAAGGTTATTATTAATTTCATTAGCTAAAGAGAATTATAAAACATATTGTCATTAATAGAAATGAAAGGAATGCTAGTCTCATAACACCAGAGAAGTCACATTTCCAACATATGGTAATTATTATTCATGGTCTACAGAAGAAACATGTTGCCATGTAAACAAGGTATTCTTTTGTATTTATTTAACAACCCTCCCCCCACCAAGCATCCGGTAATGCATTTATTTTGACATGGACATTTTCTTAATTGCAGGGGTTACCAATCATGAATATAAACATTGGCCATCAATTAGTATTAAGAAGATTTTATACGTACAGCAATTACATAACTCAAAAAGGTGAAAAAACTTGGTTTTGTAATGTTTTATTGCATGCATTTTAAAAGTTTGAAAAGGAAATAAATAAATGTTTATTAAACAACACCCCAGCAAATACTATTATTTAATTAGTCATATTCCAAAACTCTCTAATGAAGATATAAATTTTAAAACTAAAAATATTTTTAAAATCCTAGACCCTCTCTTTAAATATATTACATAACAAAATTTAGAAATTTGAATAGGTTTTATATTCATTCCCATTTTATTTGCAACATTTGACTCTTAGTATTTTTTAATGACATGCAATGAAAATTGTGACCATTTAAAAAAGCTCATTTTCACTGAAGCTTGAATTGTGTTAATATTGGAGGAATATTACCTTCATTTACATCAGTGGACAGGGTAAAAAATAATTCAGTATTAATATTACACTGAATGTAATACTTTTTTCAAGACATGCATTGTGACGTAAAGCAGAATAAGTTTGAATGGGAAAACAGGTTTTTTTACTGAGTGACAAGTGATTAAATTTTATGAACTACTCTCAAATGAAGTATAGGCAATCTCTGAGTCCTTTTTTCTGTTCCCCTTCATCACTCACTTTGTAAAACTCAACAAAATGCATTAAAGCCAGGAGATATATCGGGTGGGTTTTTTTCATATCGTATCTGAAAAGTGTATTTATTTTTATAAATGTATGGAAAACCCAGTGCTTGTACAGATTTTGCGTATAAGTGAGCCTCAGTGTCCAGTGGTAAGGCATTGGACTCTCAAGCCAAAGACTGTGGTTCAAAACCTGTTGGAGGCTGGCTCACACTGAATATGTGTCACAATTACCAAATGTTTGACATCCATGATCAATAACTCAGTGCGCTCAAGTGATGTCGTTAAACAAAAAAAAAAAAATTGTAAATATATTTTGCGTAATGTATATCACTGTTTAGAAATAATCTATAAATAAAACTTATTGTACTAAAATACGTGTGATATAATAGTGGCCTAAAAAATCACCAAAATATATTCTGGCTCTTAATTAATTTTGTTGAGTATAACATATAGTGAAATGTGGCTCAATGTTATTAATGTATAGGCTGAGATGTGTTGGGTTCTAGGGTCAAAGCTCTTTGCAGACAACCAAATTATAATGGAAAAACCAATGTTGGCTGCTAAAGGCAATTTCTGATTTTAAACTGGGGTGATTTTCAGGACGTAAATGCATTAAGCACTTTTGAGAAAAAGTTATAAATATATATATATATTTCTTTTTTTTTGATGGATGATCTTTGATGTGATAAAAAACTAATATTTTGTTTGCCAGGTTCTGTTTTTGTATTTTTGAACTTAAATCCCCCCACCTCCACTAAATGTGGTATGTTTTGATGATTGATGCCAGTCTACTGCACTACTGCATATCATATGTTTAACGTAATTATCTCAAGTCTCACTCTGGAAAATTTAACATACCCATTAAATACTTAAAACATTTTATAACTAGTCAGAATAAAAGAAAACTGTTGGCAAATACAGTTATTAACAGGGAGAGACTTAATATGTGCACTTTATATGCTGACATATGCTAATAATTCTTTCTGTTCTATAGGATAACCCAGAGAAACAGGATGTTACCTGAGACAAATTTAATTATCTTGCAAGACAAAATCTTGCTTTAGGCAGAAATGAGTATTAATGTGATAAAATACCAAGTTCTGTCACATAACCACAAATTCAATTAAGGAATTTAAAAAATAAACAAAATTAATACCCTCTTCGCAATCCATAACATAATTAAAATTAGTTATTTTTGAAAGTGTTCATGTACTTTGAACAAGAATGCAGGCAGGCAGGCAATATAAACAAATCAAGGGGTGTCTGGGGAGGTCCAGATCTACAACATTTAGCCACCAATATCTATAATTTGATCATAACTACCTTTGGATCCCAACTCCAGTATCAAAAACCTTTTAAAATATCTTTTGACGTCTTCTACCAAAACGTTTACACCTACCCATGGACAGTGACAGAGGAAGAGACAGACAGAAAGAGATAGAGAGAGAGAGAGAGAGAGATAGACAGATAGATAGATAGATGAGACAGACAGACAGACAAGTCAAGTCAAGTCAAGTCAAGTCAAGTCAAGTCAAGTCAAGTCAAGTCAAGTCAAGTCAAGTCAAGTCAAGTCAAGGCAAGGCAAGGCAAGGCAAGGCAAGGCAAGGCAAGGCAAGACAAGACAAGACAAGACAAGACAAGACAAGGCAGACAGACAGAGACAAAACAGATGTTGATGGAATCAACCAACACATTTAGTGAACATTTTATTGTCACAGAGCAATAACAGTCTATTTTTTGTATTTACAATACATATGTGTAGTCAATTGTGTGAAGACTGACAATAAGTCAGCACTATCAACATAAACTGGTAGTGGCAGACTAAAAGAGATTGCTACAAGCCAGACACTAAGAATCAACAATAAAACACCTACTGGAATGCTTTACACAACTTGGCTTATCATCTTTGTAGTCTGCGGAAAAGCCAGCCAACAACATCATGTAAATACACAATTAACAAGCGATAAACTGAGTAAGATACAGAACTGTAGAATAAAGAGTCGAACTTAAATTGAAACTACCTCTTGGACTCATGGCTGGTAGGTAATGGGATCAAATATTAGTCAAGGTATGGGATTTTTAATCTCAATGCCAGTTCCAACCCAGAGTGGGTGCTACACAAGTATCAGTGGGTAGGTGTATGCCATTTGCACTGAGCATGGTTTCTGCTTTCCTGTCTGTAGCAGAGCACATATAAAAGACTCCATGATGCTAATTGGAAACAGTAGCTTATGTGGCAGTAGCGGGTTTCCTCTGATGACCATATGTAGGAAAACACCAAATGTCTGACACCTAATAGACACTGAATAAACAATGTACTTAGATATCATTAAACAAATTATTTACTTTTTTTTCATTCCTGTCTCTATTTAACTTTTACCAACCAGTAGTCCACCACTGGTTCAAAGGCCATGGTATGTGCTGTCCTGTCTGTGGGACAGTGCATATAAAAGACCCCTTGCTGCTTATTGGAAAGAGTAGCCTATGTG
>JAULBS010032730.1:0-10243 GCA_032355785.1 Symmetromphalus regularis
TTTTTTTTTTCCCTTCCTCCTACAGTAAAATTTTGTAAAAAAATCCATAAAACATTTAATATAAAATGCGTGGCCTATTCAGTTAATGGCTGTTCATTATTAACAGTATGATGAGCATCAGTGATCTAGCAGTAGACCTTTGGACTTCCAAGCTGAAGGCGGTGGTTCAAAACCCATCGGATGCTGGTTCACACTGTGTCAAAATAACCAAATGTGTGAGCGGGATGTAGCTCAAATGGTAGAGTGTCCACCTGTGAACCAGTTGGTCGTCGGATTGATCCTTTTCAGTGGACCCATCTGCAGTTTGGGTTATTTTTCCGTTCCAGTGGTCCACAACTGGTTCATCAAAAGTCATGGTATGTGCTGTCCTGTTGCTTAACGGAAAGAGTAGCCTGTGTGGTAAAAGCGGGTTTCCTCTGAAACATATGTCAGAATGACCATATGATTGACGCCCAATAGCTGATGATAAAATAAAAATCAATGTGCTCAAGAGGCACCATGCAGGGGTTGAAATTGGGAATAATAATGGATGTGTGTTGAAATATGATCTTGGCATTATTCCAGCATTTCTTGTGATATAACCAGCCCTGGTGGCACAGTGGTTAAAATGTTGGATTCACGGCTGGTAGGTACTGGGATCAAATCTCAGTCGAGGTATGGGTGGCTAGTAGGTACTGGGATCAAATCTCAGTCGAGGCATGGGCGGCTGGTAGGTACTGGGATCAAATCTCAGTCGAGGCATGGGTGGCTGGTAGGTACTGGGATCAAATCTCAGTCAAGGCATGGGCGGCTGGTAGGTACTGGGATCAAATCCCAGTTGAGACATGGGATTTTTAAACTTTGTTCTGGCTCCAACCCAGTGAATTTACATTTATTGAGTACATTGTAGATACCCTTCAAATGAGTTATGGCGCTACTATTCAGTCTTGCCTCCCGCCCCCAGTATGAAAGAATACAATTATATATATCGTTTATAGTCACTATGCACAAGTCTTTCATATTTTACATGGTACATCAATGCTCAGATTTCTTTTCCCAGTTAACAGACTTACATTTGATTGGTGCAGATAAGAGTTGAATCATGTTGCAGTTGTTTGTATGGTGCTGAAACAACATTGGAAATGTCTCGGTGAAAATATGTGGCCTGGTCAGCAAAGTTGCATTGTTATTTTTATAATAAAACAACGGATTGTTTCATATTATTTGATGCTTCATTTTGCTTATAATGCTTGAATTCTGTAAGCTGTACAAATTATTTTTGATAAATGTATGAAATGTGTGTAATTATATTATGAGCAGGCTATGCATTTAAACATTTAACAGTTGTAACTTGCAGGATTTGTGAGCTTTTTTTTATCTGATTCAGTAGAATTTTATGTATATACATGTATGTAAAAATTATAATTTTCTTTAATATAATTTTTTATGTATACATAAATGTACGCATACACACACACATACATAATACATACATAGTAACATACACACACACTCACACACACTCACACAATGAAATGATTTCTTGCATTTGTTTTCATTTTATAATAATTTCATTATTTTATTTTATTTTGGTGTTTCTTACCATATTGTAATGAGAATTATCTCCCTTTAAAAGAACTAAAATTATGTTTAGTTTGTGAAGAGATGTTCAGTGTGGTTTATATTTTAGATGTCTATTTTTGTCAGCTATCAGTGATTTTATTGAGTTATAGGTTGTTTAAAAAATCTTTTAATGCTTGTGTGTTTTTGTAATTGTATTTTCAACAGATTCTGATGAATTATCATATAAACGCTTGATGTATGGGGAAATAATTTGCACCATTCCCCACTATCAAAAATATTTCATTTTGTTGGCTTCAAATTAATTTTGTTGCTATCAAAAACTGCATGTGTTGAATGTTCTAACATATTTTATTTCAATTTTAAGGGTATTTCTAATAAATTAATATAATTTTATATCAAATGTGCCCTGCATTGTTGTGTAAATATGTAAATATATCATTCTTTTATATTTATCAATGAGCTATGCATTTTGTTTAGACTTCATTTTGTTTTTGTTATTTTTTTTAAATCATGGGAGTTACGAATTGTTCTAATTGGTGCATTTTAATTTTAATGTACAGTATCTTACTAGTTTGAAAAATGCAAGATGCATTAATAAAAATGTGTATTTCAGTATACAGCAACACCATCATGTACAGATTTAATTTAATTTGATTATGTATTTTAAAAAAAAATATCAATTTCACGAGTTTACAAAACATACTCTTTTTCCGGAACCCTTCCCCCCCAACCCACCCTAAAGTATACAAGCTGAAAAGGAAAATGATGATTTCGCTGCTGGGTTCCAGTTGTTTATTATTAAAGGCAAGCAAAAACTGACAAAGACATTCTGGGCCATATTATAGGATATTTCTAATTCACTGCGTTCATCAATATTCACTTCAATATCTACTGCCATTGTTGTTGAAAGTATGTGGGACTACAAAGTAGATGTAATTTGTTTTGCACCCCGGCTTCCAAGTTCACAATTATCACCACGACTCCTCCACACTTCTTGACCAAGTTTCATAACATCCTATCGTTTCAACTCAGCATTGATGAACACAAAAACGTTCACGAACACATGATAAGCGCTGTCTGGAGTTTGTGCACAGCATTTCCCATTTAAACATGATTATATGCTTTCGAAATAGTATTACCCGGTATCGTCTTTTTTTTTAATGAAAAGTACATATCCCTTTAACCCCCTCACCCCACGAAAGTACATTTTGTACGCTCATGAAAATGATGGAAATAATGATTAACCCTTAAACATACACGTATAACTAGGTTTTGTCTCATGTGAAATTGTGTTTTTGTGCAAATATTTTACACTTTACTCAAGAAAGAAAATATATTTTTCTGGTTTAAAGTTTTATTATTTTTCTTTTGATCCATCAGCTTTTTGTGTTCTTTTAGAATTAAATATGAGATTCATTTGATTTATTGGTCAGTGGCTTTAAACATTTTCTCCATTAGCCTTAATGTGTATATTATTGATATCCGGTTAGTGAGAGCTAAATGTTATTATCCTTCAAATGAAGTCGGCCTTAGTGGTAGGACATCGGACTCTCAAGCAGAAGACCGTGGTTCAAAACCCATTGAAGGGTGGCTAACACTTCATTGTTTTTTTTTATAATTTTCCAAATGTTTGACATCCCATAGTCGATGATTAATAAATCAGTGTGTTGTACATGAACTTTAGTTGTGTCATTAAACTCAACAATATCATCATCAAATGAAGTATTTTTGGAAAAGCAAATTATCAAACAAGACTGTGTTACTAATTAACTATTGGGTTTTACATTCTTTTTTTTGTTTTCTTTTTTACTTTTTTCTTTCTTCCCCCCCCCCCCCCACCATATGACAAGGTTTATAGATTTCACATTAAAATGAAATAAAAATAAAGTTTTACATTTTGGAAGATTTCACTTTTTTCTTCTTTTTTTGTTTAACAACACAACTAGAGCACATTGATCTATTAATCATTGGCTAATGGATGTCATTTAGTTATTTTGACACTAATCAAGTGTGAGATGGCCTCCTATGGGTTTTGAACCACTGCCATCAGCTTGAGAGTCCATCATTCTGCTGCTGGACCACCGAGGCTCACTAGAAGATTTCAGTTATATAAAGTTAATTTTGTCAGTTATTTTAACAAACATTTGTCAATATTTCTATGTAAAATGAAACTGATTACGCTAAATTATATAATAAAAAAATAAACACTATAAAACCTGTTGTATATAGTTTTAAAATTGTATGCAATTATTAAATTCTGGTATACGAAAAAATTTTCTTTAATGTCTGGAATGAATTCATTATGTCGGACATTTTGACCAGCTAGGCAAAAATAATTATTTCCTGCAATGTATACATTGTATGTTTAAAAAGAATTTCAGTTACTATAGTAATTTTGAATCCCCAGATATATCTTCATATTTCAAGTGAAAACCCTCTCTATTAGTATAAGAATATATATATTTTTTAATCTGTGTTTCTTTCAGACATTTATTTCCATTAAGACAGTTTGTATAATATTCATAGTTCTCATCACAACAATAAAATATATCCTCATTCTGAATTTTGGTTTGATGATAAGTAATAAATTAAATACAAAACTGTGTTTTGTGTGATACTGTATATATTACAACTTGTGTATTTTCAGTCATATGTCTTTCAGTGGACCCATTTGCAGTTTAGGCTATTTTCCATTCCAACCAGTGGTCCACAACTGGTTCATCAAATGCCGTGGTATGTGCTGTCCTGTCTGTGGGACATATAAAAGACCCGTTGCTGCTTATCGGAACGAGTAGCCTATTTGGCAGCAGCAGGTTTCATCTAAATAAATATGTCAGAATGACCATATGTATGACGTCCAATAGCTGATGATAAGATAAAAATCAATGTGCTCTAGAGGCGTCGTTAAATAAAACAAACTTTCCTTTTACGTCACTCACTTTTGCTTAGCTGATAAGTACTGGGATCAAATCTTGGTTTAGGCATGGGATTTTTAATCCCGATACCGGCTCCACCCCAGAGTAAATGCTCCATATGGGTCAATGGGTAGGTGTACACCACTTGCACCAACCAGTGGTCCACAACTGGTTATCAGAAGCCATGGTATGTGCTGTGGGAAATTTCATATAAAAGATCCATTGCTGCTAATCGGAAAGAGTTGCCTATGTGTTGGTAGCAGGTTTCCTCTAAAGACTATGATTCACAAAACACCATACATCTGACACCTAATAGCCACTGAATAAACAATTTGCAAAGATGTCATTAACCAATCAATCCTTCAACAAATGAGCTTGAACACAAATGAAGAGAACGAAAATAGAGGGATCCATTTTTTTTTTAATTATTGTCCCCAGAAATAAAAGCAGAGTTAAGGTTGGGGAGTCTTAACTCTCTGCTTTACAACATATACAAACTATATGTACATTCTAAACATATAATATAAAAACATAATTTTAAAAAATACAGCAGCTCATTCTTTTTATTTTATCATAAATGAATACGACTACCTCCATTTAATTTATATGCGGGTTTTTTCTGAGGACAGGGTAATGCAGAGAAAAATAAGGTTGAAAGAAGAAAAAAATTGGTTTAGTATTTTAGGGGTGGTTATGGATTAATGCATTTTTTATCAAATTACTAGTACCCTAATGTTTAAAAACAGATACTGATCCTATGATGTAGGGACACGAAGTACCTCAAAGCCTAGGGGCCCTGCAGATAGTAGGGGCCTGTCAATTTTTTTACTAAAGGCACTGTTACCAGATAGGGACACGAAGTACCTCAAAGCCTAGGGGCCCAGCACTGTGAATAGTGCTTCACAGTTTCGCAAGATATAAATAAATACACATGGAAATTGTTACAGTAACTATTTTTATTGTCGACCTAGTAATGTGCTTGGGTCACTCGCATAAATTACATGTGATTATACTTCTAAACAATGAAACTGTTGCGTAAAGTAAAGTTTGTTTTATTTAACCATGCCTCTAGAGCATTGATTTTAATCTTATCATCGGCTATTGGATGTCAATCATATGGTTATTCTGACATAATTATTTAGAGGAAACCCATTGCCGCCACATAGGCTACTCTTACCAATAAGCAGCAAGTGGTCTTTTATATGCACTGTCCCACAGACAGGATAGGACAGGACATACCTTGACTTTTGATGAACTAGTTGTGGACCACTGGTTGGAATGGAAAACAGCCCACTACTAATGGGTTTACAGAGAAGGAACGATCCAAAATTGTTACTGTTTTTATTGTTAAATTTATAATCTGCTTAGGGTTATTTTAACAAAATATGTGTTATTGTACTTTTACTTTAAAACTGTTGCTGTTATTTTTTTGGGTAACCTTTAAATATGTGTTATTGTACTTTTAAACAGTGTAATTATTGCTGTTTTTAAGGACAAATAGGTCATATTCCTAGGGTTAGTTTAAACAAAGTATGTGTTACGGTACTTTTTTATAGAAAGTTTTAAAAAATACTTTTTATACCAAATTTTCAAAACCTTTTTAAGGCAAGTTCTAAAAACTTGGTAGGGCATGTTTTGGAAACCTTTTTAGGGTAAGTTATGAAAATGTTTTAAGGCAGGTTCTGAAAGCATTTTAGGGTAAGTTATAAAAAAAGTTTAGGGCATTCTTTAATAACATTTTCTAAATTAGGGCAAATTTTGAAAACCTTTTAGGGCACTTTTTGAAAGTGATGCTATGATTAAATGGTTAGCTTTCAAAATGATTGAAATATAAATTTTGAAATGTTGCTTTTAAATTATCCATATCCCAGAAAGCAATGCTAGACCCCATTATTTACATTCATATTGTAGGTTACTTACGAGTATACAATGAGCAGATAACTCAAAACCAACATAATAATCATGTTTTAAATTTACTCTTTAGGCTTCCCACTTTCTATATTTCAGATTGTGAAGTAATGAAATTATTTTGCCAGAAATGTAATAAAAATTAATGTGTAAATACAATATTTGTCTGTTTTTATTTTAATTTACCCAGGCATGGCAGGCCCGTACGCAGGATTTTCTTTAGGGGGTTGCGTTTGTGAAGGCCCAAATGTTTTATTTTCGTTTTTAATGTTATTCTAGTAAATTAGCCTGTGTACGGGCCTGCATGGATGGGGGTAGGGGTGCAAGTGGGCCTGTTGGCATGGGCCTATGTTTTTTGAGGGGGCCAACTCCCCCTGATATTTAGCATCGATTACAAAAATACTTAATGAGCTGTCTGAAATGGGGGCCTACTTATCCCCATCTGGCCCAGGCCTACTACCAGTTTTGCAGGGGTCTAAATTTACCCACTGACTATATTAAAATGAATGACATTTGTAGGAAGGAATAAGAAATAAATAATTTTTTCTTGGTAATTTAATACGTATGTTGTCAAATATTCGGTCTATAAAGTCTTATTTAATTGTGAAAATGTCTGTTCTCAGCTAATCGGTGATGCAGCTGTTGCATGTATCTATGTCATGAATTATTTCAAAATGGATTGATTTTATTATATACTACTCAAAAGAAGTTAAGGATCAAAGACTTGTTGATCAGATTGGGTCTTCCAAAATGGGGCCAATTCTGAATAGCATTACCATAGTTATCCTGAACCTCTGTCAGTCTACTGATATCGCTTTGGCTTACATTTAGATGGTGAGCCATGGTTCTCTGAGTTTGTCCATCTTGTAGTCAGTCAATGGCCCTTCCCCCATCTTGGAAGCTGAGTTGTGGAACCATCTTCAAATTTAAAATGATGAAAGTAAAATGCTCAACCCTTTTATTGCTAAAATTGGCATGCATGGAATGACATTCATGCAAAACACATGCAAATAGTGCATGAAGTGTCACAATGTGTGTTTGAAGGCAGGTTGTCAGTCTTAGTTTTTGCTTCAAATCCATGAAAAAGAAATCTGGGTTAATTAAAAGTTATTAAAAATAAGTGCAATGATTGTATGTCCCATGATAACGTGATGTCTGTAGTCCAAATGACAACACAAAGGGGGATATTCTAACCCTATCTGGCTTAAAAAGACAAAAAAACTATCAAATTGTTTCATTTGAACCTTAAATTGGGTGCGGGATGTAGCTCAAATGGTAGCGAGTATGCCTGTGAACTGGTTGGTCGTCAGATCGATCCTTCTCAGTGGACTCATCTGCAGGTTGGGCTATTTTCCATTCCAACCAGTGGTCCACAACTGGTTTATCAAAGTCCGTGGTATGTGCTGTCTTGTCTGTGGGACAATGCATATAAAAAATCCCTTGCTTCTTATTGGAAGGAGTAGCCTACGTGGCGGAAGTGGGTTTTCTCTAAAGACATGTCAGAATAACCATATGTGTGACGTCCAATAGCCGATGATAAGATAAAAATCAATGTGCTCTTGAGGCAAAATTAAATAAAACTACTTGACCCTTAAATTCTTTTGAGTAGTATATATGGCAATCGTATTTGAAAATCTGTGTATGTGTTATCAATATTTAACAATATCTATATATAAGAATATGTCACGTGGGAGTTTCGCAATATACAGATGCATTGATCACTGTCATGCAGCCGATGATACGATATCCTTGCTTGTCTATCGATAAATACTTTGATCATGGGGTGATTCTTGGTTTAATTCAGCATTGGTAAAACAAAACTTAGTCATGATTAAATAAACTGACTGTGTTGTTTGACTTGTTTCTGATTTTTGGAGCAGGATGTAGCTCAAATAGTACTGTGTCCACATGTAAAGCAGTCTGTCATAGGACCGATCTTTCTCAGTAGACCCATTTGTAATTTGGGTTATTTTCTTTTCCAAACAGTGGTCCACAACTGGTTCATCAATGGCTGTGGTATGTGCTGTCTTGTCTAGAAAAGTGCATATAGAAGACCCTTTGCTGCTTATCGGAAAGAGTGGCCTATGTGGCGGCAGCGGGTTTCCTCTAAATAAATATGACATAGAATGATTATATTTATGATGTAAATCAATGTGCTCAAAAGACGTTAAATAAAACAAATTTTTAATATACTGATGAATTTATCACGGTCATGCAGCTGATATGATACTTTGCTTGTCTATCTATAAATATTTCGAACATGGATTGATTCCGGTTATAATTCCGCATTTATAATAAAACAAATCTCAGTCATGATCAAATAAACTGACTGTGTTGTTTGCCATGTTTCTTACTTTCTGACCAGTGGTCCACAACTGATTTATCAAAGGCCTAAGTATATGCTATCCTGCCTGTGGAAGAGCACACGTAAAATACCCCTTTCTTCTAATCGGAAAGAGTAGCCCATGTTGTACGACATGATGCAAATACTGTAGTCGACCAATAGTCTGATTAAACAGATTTTTCATTCCAGTCAGTGGTCTATCGTAATAGGCAGAGTTGTGCATACAAATGACCCTCTTCTGTTAATTAATGAAGTAGTTAGACTATAGCATTCCAGGCTGGCACATGTACATACTGGAATCCAATTTCAATCTACAAATGGGATTTCAATTTCATTATCAGAGTGTGTGCTCTGTAGGCCTCAATGGGTAAATTGTATACCACTTACACAGACCAGTGGACCACAGCTGGTTTATCAAAGGCCGTGGTTTGTGGGATACTGTACATGAAAGATCCCTTTCAGTAGTTACATTGTGTTGACAGCAGTAAAGTTTGTTTTATTTAACGACATTTCTAGAGCACATTGATTTTTATCTTATCATCGGCTATTGGACATCAAACATATGGTCATTCCGACATATTTATTTAGAGGAAACCCGCTGCCGTCGCATAGGCTACTCCTTCCAATAAACAGTAAGGGATCTTTTATATGCACCATCCCACAGACAGGACAGTACATACCACAGCCTTTGATAAACCATTTGTGGACCACTGGTTGGAACGGAAAATATGCCAAACTGGAAATGGGTCCACTGATAAGGATCGACGAATATACTCTTATAAACATCATCTGAACAACACTGTGAAACAGTTCAATCACATTTATATTGAATTTTTTAACCTCATGTACCATACTAAAAGCAAATGGGTACATTGAGAAGGATCGAGCCGACGACCGACCGGTTCACATGCTACCGTTTGAGCAAGATCCCGTTCCCTGTGTTGGCAGTCTCCTAATAACCTCTTTTTCTGGATAGAAAGCAGAGACCTGTCCTTGGAGCTGGATTTAGACCTTGGGGGACCCCTCAACTTAGAAATTAAATTACATGACAAATAAAAAAAAGAACTAAACTGAATGATAAACTGCCCTAAAATGGAGAGGGCACCCTGGGCCCCTGTCTTTCTATTTTGTGATGGCCCCTCTGCCATGGGGTGCGTGGGGTAATTGCCCCTTGCCCCCTTATAAATCCGGCACTGGCTGTTCTCGAGAGATAGCTTGAACTTGAACTGGATGCAAGCACAAAAACGACTTTATCCATTAGTAGCATCATTTTTAATTTGTATTATTGTATCCTGTGTGAGATTCGATCTCAGTACTTACCATCCACAAGTTTGACAGCTTAACCACTGAATTACTTGAGTTGGTTTTTATATTCACTGTGGTGCTCTTGGTAACTTGACGACAAACCACCCAAGATAATAACTGCTAGACCCCTAAAACAGTAAATTTGAACCCTCTTTTTTTTCTGTGGATTATAATTCGCTGGCAGATTCTGAGGAAGGGTACAGGGGAT
>JAULBS010032741.1:0-10242 GCA_032355785.1 Symmetromphalus regularis
CAGTATGAATTCAGATTGAATAGCTTGTGTTTGTAGTATAATGTCTTAATATAAAAGTGAAATCTGGAGAACAAACTTATGTTTGCAATTTATGAATGGGAGGAAAACTATAAAAGTTCCGTTGATCACGTGATGAGAGGTCATGACCTCTGTAAAGTGGTATCACATGTGTGGTGATACGATATTTATAGATAGATAGATAGATAGATAGATAGATATACATGTGTGTGTGTATGTATATGTATATGTTGTTATTTAATGCATAGATTTTGTTCTCTCAGCTTGTTAATAAGATATCATTACATGATGGGATGGTTTCTCTGGTCAGTTTACCTTTATATTTTTCCCTAAACACTTTAAAAAAAAATGTTCTGTTGTGAAACTGCATGTTTTCTATGATCTTGTGCTGTTGATATTCAAGTGAAGTTGTTTTTCAGTGGTTGTCTGTGTTTCAGTGTTGTGATATTGATTTATCATAGATTAACAAGCTTTTAATCATGTTTTTATCAGAAGAGATAGAAGCAATTGTGTATCAAGTGAATTAGACTTATTGTCAAAGTATGCAACTCACCCAGTTAACAGTGTTGTTGCTGTTTGGTTTTGACAGGACATGACTGATGAGGTCCCAGGCTGCCCAAACAAAGGCAAACACAGGCCATTCTAATTCCAAACTGTGGTCTGATTGTAGACATAAACTTTATATAAGAGGGGATTGGGAGAACCTCTCTTGACACTTGGTCATTAATCTGCAGTAAATTGTTTCTGATCAGGGTTTGGCTTTATTGGGCAACAAGTTGAATGGGCTGGCTGGCTGGAAGGCAGATTTTTATTTTACATGGGCTTTCAAATAACTTGATCTTTAATCACACCCTAAGGAATTTTAATCAAACCCAAGATATGTTGTATGTTATTAAGCCAAACATAGTAAAGATGAACAACAACAGAATTAGTTTTTCTCCAAAAACAAACAAACCCCCACCCGCCCCCACCACCATTATTTAGCAAGAAGAATATGCCAAATGAATTATGTTTTTGTATATTTAAGAATACTTAGTGGAGTAGGAAGGTGCCAAAAAGTGTTGGGGGTGGGGGGGGAGGGCACACACAGACACATACATATATTTACATTGGAAAATGAATAAATATATACAAAATATCTTGACAATGGTTCTGGTAAAATATAGAAGCTGCAGGAGGTTTTAATTAAGTTGAATGGACCTAACTCTTTGTTGTTTAAAGATGAACAATCTGTTACTTGAAATGCAGTTCATTTTTATTGAACATTTTTGTTTTAATTAAATAAAGGTACACATTTTTCTAACCAACTAGGATAGAATAGTGACTTATTAACCCCCAGCATGAAAAATAAAGATCGGTTATTGGGGGATAACCAGACCAGAATGATTCTACATAATTATGATGAACTATAGCTGGTTATGTGTGTAAATTTAACTAATGTTAATTCACTTATTATTATTACATGTATTATTTATTTTTGCCGAAAATTAGTATATTATTAAAATTTATTAGTGAAGCATGACACCTGCCTCACCCTCATACCCAAAATAAACAATATCAAAACCAAAAATAAAAGGATAAATTAAATACAAAAATTATAAAACAATGTTAAAAGAAATAAATTGTTTTGAAGATTTTAACAAATGCAAAATAATTTATTACTTGAAACAAAAACAACATAAATTTCAGAAACAACTTGGCAGTTATAGTACTATGTTATGAGACACACTGTAGTGTGCTTGTTTTATGAATTTACAAGTTAGCCTATATACCAAAAGTGAAAAGAACATCTACCCGTCAAACTCTTATGTATTTTTAAAGATACCTAGATATTATCTCAAATGTGTGACATTACATTTTAGTTTTTTATTTCGTTTCATAAAATTACTCCATATTTCCAAATAAATAAAAATAAGGAACAGATTAGTAAAAAAAGCCCCTAAATTCCAACCTTTTTCATTTCATCAATATGAAGTTGTTAAATTTAAGTTATAGGTGTGACCATGTAGGCACATGCTGTCTATAAATGTTTACAAAACTCACAAAGCTTAATTATTAAAAACTGCTAGAAGTTCATACATTCCTATTGACTCTTATTTTAATAGCAAACTATTTATTTTTTTATTGATCGTCAATCAGTATTATTTGTAGAACAGTTGTGCCATTTTGGCACTAAATTTATCCAGTTTTCTCTGAATTTCTTTAAGATTTGTAGAGCGTACTAATTTATTGAGTAAAATCTATAGAAGCATTCTTTGCCGTCACAATGATTTAAATAGAGAGAAGTCTTTGGAGGAAGTACCCGAGGGCAGTAGTTTTATTTGATTGCTTGATGACTGTAGAGGGATTTTGTGCATTTTCCAGTGAATGAATTTAATCACATTCTGTTCACTGAGGGCACATTAAAAATTTATTAAGACTTGAAGGTATTTTAGCCTTATTTCTGATCAATGAATATTGTCAAGCTCGTATTACCCACTCCCGTGTTACATTATAAAAGAAAGTTGATTACTTGTTAACACAAAGAAAATCACATGATTAAATGTAAGTCAGATTTGTTACATTATAATTTACAATAATGTAGAATCATGACTAGGCAGTAGTGAATAATAAAGTAATAAAGCTAGGTGGCATTTCAGATTACTCAACTTTATCATTTCTATTTAGCAGACTATTCTGTTTCGTGTGAACAATGGATTCGCCTGTGCTCCATAGTGGATATTGAATTTGTCAACAGAAACAGCTAATCTAATTGCAATATAAAAGACATTGCGGTATGGCTATCGGCAGTTTGTAACCACATCAGTGCTGATCTTGTTTTAATTGGTTTTATTACAGCAGCCCTGCGTTCTAACTTGGACCAAAGTTCCGATAACCTGTCTCACATATCTCGATATGTACTTTAATGTCGTTAATTGCATGAACACAATTGATCGATGTCTGTCGGATTAGTTTTAGCAGATATTGCATTATTAATACTCTATTTCTGGTTGTGTTCTTGATACCTTGGTTATTCTGTTAACTTTTTACAATTTTACTCTTTTGTTGTCAGTTTGAAAAGCCTTTTTGTTTGGAGTGTTTTGAAAATTGTAGTTGTGTATTCAAACTACCAATCTTCAATTATTAAACTCGATGTGACAAGCTGTATTGCTCAAAAGTTAGTTTCACAGACATATCAGCATTGGTCAATATTTGCTTAAGTCAGGAAAATGGCAAAGAAATTATTGCTAGTCATGGATTGATGTTGTATATTAACTGGGTGCCTTTTCCTTTCAAAGAAGACCACTTTGTGCTACAGATGTGAGGGCATTCAAGTAGACTTCATATATTTCTTGCTCAGTGTTCTCTGTGAAAGCCATTATTGGAGCTTGCTTGTCTCAAGTTTTCATTCTACGGCATTTCTGATCAGGTGTGCTAATGTGTTTTACAAAGCAAATGAAAGCTGCCAATAGCTGTAGTGTTTGGCATGGTTGTGCTAGTATATAGATGCTACTGTGATACACTGATGCAGCTACCTATGCTACCACACCCAACATTTTATGGATCTTCCAATGTACCATATGACAGCCTCAAGCTACGGTTTCGTGCAAGTCCCACCAGGGATTTGTTCAAACTTAAGAAGACTGATCATACCAACAGGTTTGAAATATTAGCATTATTAAACTTTAACAACCATTTAGAAGGCACAAAAAAGTGTTAAACCTTTGAAAAGTAACTCACGTTTTATAAAGATTATATATAGAATGACATGTTTTAATTTTGAAAGTAATAACCACTGTAAAAAAAATAGCAAAATCAAATATTTTAATTAGTTAAATATTAGTGTGAAACAAACACGTTGGGCAAGATATGTTATATGTTTCCATGTATATAATAGGTCAGTGATGTTTTTCAGTTGATATTACTCATTTATGCAGTTAATGTCAGACATCAGAAACAGGAATTTATATTTATTTTTCACTTCCATTAAGGCAAGACCGGCAGAAATATTTTGTGGCCCAAGTGAAAACCCCTGAACTTTGGCATTGGATCACTGTATTCTTGAATTCCTACAGTTTATAATTAGTTTGCTTCTATTTATTTAATTAAAGATAACTGTATATATTTGCTAAAAGGACAAAAATGTGATGTTTGAGAAGGTTATTGGATTGTGTATTGAATTTTGGAGTCTAAAAAGATTACAGATAAAACCGTAGATTGTTCAGACCTTATTGTTTAGGCATCTATAGTCTGTTTGCGCTACTTGGAAGATGGTTTTTGACGAATAAAAAACAAAATATATAACTTACCTCATTAATGTTGATATTTTCAACAAAAAAAGAAGTCCTATTTTTGGTCTGGATTGGTGTGTCCATTGGTTCTGTATTGTTTAAACAGCAGTCAAAAGTATTGTTTTTGCATTTCAAGCCGGCGTTAATTTGACCGCCATCTTTCTGTTTTTTTGCAGACATCCGACAAATCCATATGAAAATGGGATGTTAGGTAATTGTAATTATATGTATAATGCATTTCTGTGGTACGCAGTTATTATTTTATAAATATATTTATCAAAATTTAATATCAATGTCATTTTTGCAAAGATTTATTTATTAAAGCAAAAAAAAGCGACGAACAACACATGAATATTACCGGAAATGACCGAGATGTTCGGTATGTTAAAATGGGTAGTTACCTCACTTTGTAATGAACTCGTATTCCATCCTTATCATCGCTGTGAAACATATTCATTTTTCCTATACGAATGAATTGGTAATATTTTAAATTATTATTTAACAAAGTAATGATAAAAACTGAAACATAGGAACAATTTTTTTATTTCCAAAACACTAGTCCTTTTTCACCTAGGTTCACGCAAACTTAAGTAATCAACAAAAATTCATGTTCCAAGTAGCGTAAACAGACTATAGTAGCAAGCACTGGACATTCTGGGGAAACAAAATGGTACTAAATCATCGTGTTATTTATTTGTTTATTTATCACTGACCTTTTTATATTAAACTTTATCACAAAAGCAGGTCTTTTATTTTGTTTATTAATTTGGTTTTGACAAAACAGAAAATCCTCATTTAGTGGTCTTAGAAAATACACTACAGCTTGAGGGTTAGCATTATTTACTGAGTTGTGAGTTTTTACATGTCTGTCCATGTCGTTAATGATAATTCATCTCTGCCAAGAACAGCAGGATTGAATTTTTTGAAAATGGATTGTATCCAGGGGACTTACTAGCAGTAGAAAACATTTGTAAAGTTATTTTATCAATGCATATTTAAGGGAGCTCCAAAATAAGAAAAGAAAGGTCTACAACTGAAGCAGTTTTGAAATTAAGAAATAATTTCATTTGCCTGGGGAACTAGTAGCCTAGAAATATTACTAGTTCCCACAAAAATTAGCAGACCAACCCTTTCTCTTTTATTTGATGGAACCATATGACATAACTGTAATCTGTGGCCCTGTCTGAGAAGACAAACCTTAGGAAGTTTTTCAAAGACTTGTAACCTGGGTAGTGTATCTTTTGATCATTCAGTATACATTAATAATAAATGAAGTTGGAATCTATTTAAGAAATGCATTTTGTTGAACAAAACTTGTAATGGCCTAGGGGACTAGCGTAATTTATATTTCACTCATCCTCATTGACTTCTACTCACCTGGGATGAGTGTTTGTTTCCATCCATGTGAAATGTGTGGAATGTTACACCATCTTTAATTAGTACACACTTTCCAGCCCTTTAGTTCTTCTTTTCGTTCATTAACTACACCAATAGTCCAGTCTGTAGGATGAAACGGGTTTTTTTTTTCCAGCTCTTGTTTGTCACCATGTAGTTTACACTGTATGGGAGTGTCAGTAGGCCACTCAATCTGTCTCAATTCATCTAAGTTTGGGCATCGCTGTAAAATGTGCTCTGTTGTTTGGTCTTCCAGACCACAGTTGAAGGTTGGTGAAGGTGTTAATTTGAATTTTTTGAACATGTCTGCATTCAGTCTGTTATGGCCTGTACGGAGTCTCATCAAGATAACTTGCTCCCACCGGTTAAGAAGGTGATATTCATCCCTTACTGTTCTGGGTCTAATGGCTGACTTGATTAAGGTTTTTCTTTCAAGGAAGGTAACGCTGTTGGTGTGTTGTGTATGTTTTGCTCCTAGCTTGGCTAGCCTGTCAGCTTCTTCATTTCCTGGGATCCCACAATGGGCTGGAATCCACTGTACCACTACTTGTCTTTCTGTTCCAACCTCTTGAAGGCTTAGAGATTAAAAATCAATGTGCTCTAGAGGCGTCGTAAAATAAAACAAACTTTATTTGTAAAATAGGTTGCCATGCTGCTTCAGTAATGTGGATCGTATTCTGTATTGTATGGCATAAGAATGGATCCCACCAGTCAGGTTTTTCTGTGAATTTGTTTCTTTTGTTTTGTTTTCTTTTCTTTTTTATTATTTGTATCTTTCTTTCCAATCATTCATAAGTACAGTTCGTCTTCATTTAGCCTATTGTTAACTTCAAATGTTCTTTGTGTCACAGTTGATGATTACGAACTATAACATTTGATGTTGATAATTCAGGTTGAATACCAAATTAGTTAATTACTGTCTTACATCAGCTGAACAGGTTCGACCCATAGCGATTCTAAAATGTCATTATACGACATTTATTACTTCCCATGTGAGAAGTGCGCTGGATGAATATATCCAGTCCACACGTCTAGTTGGTCTCCCTGCCAGGGCCATTCTTACGCAAATGGGACCAATTGCTTCCAATTTGGCAACCCGTCCCAATGGGTCCCATACTAGGGTAATCTATTCTAGTACTGTGAAGTAAAACTGCCTTCTGACAGAGCCGAACGTAATGTTTTCTCAGAAACCAACTTACAAGCTAATGTTTATGTAATTTCGCTAAAACAGAGCTTGGTTCTGAACCTGGAGATACAGGCCTCCGAGGCGCAGTGGTTAAGCTATCGGCCTCGAGGCTGGCAGCAGGGCGACCAACTTGAAGGGATTTTTTTCCGGAATGTTCATATTTAAGCGCGCGAACGCTCTTTTTCGAAAACTTAATTTAAAGTGCAAACGCACTTTTTCAAAATCTTAATTAAAATCGCGAACGCACTTTTTCTGAATCTTAATTTAAATCGCGAACGCACTTTTTCAATATCTTAATATGCATTTTACAAATAAACAACAAACCACGTGATTCATAATAAAATACATATATTAATAAATATATGTTACATGTCACTAAAAAAAACTTCCCTTTTCATAAAGTGGCATACTTTAAGAACTTCATGATTTTACGGAGTTGTGTGCACTTGTAACAAGAAAGGAGTGCACCGGCGTAAGCACTATATGAATCATTGCGCTTTTCCCCCAGTAAGTAAACTCTACAACCTGGTTTAATACTTTACAAAACTCGTTATATACGATTCAAATCGATATTCTACAATGATCTCTTTATGCATACGCATGTCACCATCCAATCTTAAAAACGTCTGCTGTATTGAGAATGACTGTAAACCATCGCATATATTGTATTTATCCTCATGTAAACCACAGTGTCACTATATATTTAATATCTCATTGTGTACACATACTGTTTAAGCCGTCGTAAAATGCCATTAGTGAAGTATAGATTTCGGGATTGGACTCACGACACTGTAATTAATTGTATTTACATTCTCGGCATATTTATTTATCCTTGCTTGAAATACACACCATCTCACAACATATATGTGTGTATACAGTAGAGGACACAGAAAATCCATTTGGGTGGTGGTGGAGGGGGGAGGGGGCTAAACAATCCTCGGATTCTTTAACAATAAAAAAAAAAAAAAATCTATAATAATATACATTTGTTTAATCGCAAATTTAAAGGGGGAGTCACAGGGCTCCCCTATCTCCGCCACTGGTATATGTAACGTATCCCTATAAGTCGCAAGACGTAAAACAAATAGGCTTTACTATGATATCTCAACTATAGCATAATCATCACATTAAGTCGTCATCTATGATTGATATTCCATCTGAAATCAAACGACTACTACATGTATATCTAAAACCTTGTACCACCCTGGTAAACATTAAATGTTTACTCAATAATATTTATTGCATGTAGCGGCCGATTCTCTCTGAACGTCTGTGATTCATATCTCCTATGAATACGTCTGAATGTTTTCTTTTCCTATCGCTTCCATCCTGGTTTTGTTTATATCTAATGTTTATCACTTACGCGCACAAATCCTTTTCCGAAACGAAAAGTGTTCTCCCGTTATAAGGAGGTGAAAGGTCGTTTCATTTACGTCAGATAAACGGTCGTGCGATAACGTTGAAGCGCAGCACTGCGAAACGCCAGTTTGTTAGTATCACAGCTACTGCCGAGATTTCGTATAAATCAATGAACGCCGTGGTGCGTTCACCACATTCACGTTCAACGTTCGTTGGTCAGGAAACAATGGTCCTGCTATTACCGGGATCACTCTTAAGATGATGCAGTTAGAATGCGAGCACGCGGTCAGTGCCAACGCTGTCTTTTTGAGTACAAGGCGATTTCATTGAGTGTCGTCTGCTACAGAGCTTTCCCAAGAAATTTTCATTGACTAAAGTTACATTACTTTTGATTATCTGATCATCAGTGATTTTTCTGATCTGATCTACCATGCCGGTTAAAATATACATATTTAAAGTGCCGTGTGTTATTAGGTTGAGGAAGAATATGGTATACGAAATATCGTCTGCTAGAAGAAAGGACGACAATTGTGGATGTTAAGAGTGTCCCTGTTTGCGTCAAGGAGCGCAGTTTTGTATGCTTGAAAGGTATTCTGCTAGGAAAAAGAACACTATTTCAAATGCTTGAAGTGCCGACTTCTTAGAATAAAGGAAACTATTTTGGATATTTGAGATGTTTGCAATTTTAAAAGGGATGAAACTTGAATGTTAAAAGTGTGGACTTGTTGAGATAAGTGAGACGATTTTGCATGTTGAAAGTGTCGTCTGCTTAGGATAAGGGACACTTATGAATGCTTAAAGTGCGACTACCTCTGTAATGAAAACTATTTACGAATTTTGATGTTTGCTTGGGAGAAGGGAGACAATTCTCGATACGGTAGATGGTATCTGTCGTCTGTTTGAAAGACACGATTGGAATAAAACTGTAAAATGGAGGCTATATACACTCGATTTCGATCCATGTCATGTTCTATGAAACGACGGAAGAGTCCCAAAAATTCTACATCCCGTCCCACAATCCAGTTTCAAGACGATGCCTTTCGCCGTCGTGCTCTCAGGTTTCGTATTTTTTATTATGCCAGTATTAATATAATATATTTATTATTGCAAAATATCCATGTTGTCCATTCAGTAAGGATCATCATAAGGACCTGTACATAGATATCAACAATTTAGAGTTGTTGCCCTTTATAACACTGGTTGAATAAGATCCATGAATGTATATTTGCATTGTATTAACACGTAGGTCTACATGAAACATGTAGTGAGCTATATCTTAAAAGCTAATGAATATAATCTAATTTTATGTTATATTACCTGTATGCTTTATACATTATGGTTGTTGAATTGTAGCTCGTGGCCATGCGAAGTGTGGTTATTATATAGTATCGCCATTATAATATGACGTACTTAAGCTAAGTTACAGGTGATGAAAATTCATTAATGTAATCATTTACTAATGTCCACGTTAAATCCTATTCATCAATTATATAACATCAATACTATATTGTCAATTAAGATATTGTATCGTAAGTAAAATACCTCGCTTCACCAGTTTCCTTAACGTTCCCTTACACAATCCATACCATATTCACCATGTGCGCATCGGAGAAAACCAAATTACATATAATAAAGTTGCTGCATCAAAAAGGTCATTTACAAGATGACATGTAAGCATGATTAAGCAGATCTTTAAAGGCCAGTTCACCGTCAGTGTTAATTGTTCCATAAATTTATAATCGGAAACACAGATGCGTGTCATTGTGGAGTAGGAGCTATGACTGCCCAACATATCTTTCAAGAGTGTCCTAATCCCATGCGTCAGACAGCAAGAGGAGCGGGATCTAGTTCAAACGGTAGCGAGTCTGCCTAGAACCGGTCGGTCGTCGGATCGATCCTTTTCAGTGTAACCATTTGCAGTTTGGGCTATCTTCCTTTCCAACCAGTGGTTCACAACTGGTTTATCAAAGGCCGTGGTATGTGCTGTCCTGTCTGTGGGACGGTGCATATAAA
>JAULBS010032752.1:0-10242 GCA_032355785.1 Symmetromphalus regularis
CATTTGATTTGTCCATAGAAATACTTCATTCAACTACTTACATAACCACCGCATCTCGCTTATTATCATTGTTTTAAAAATAATAATGAATTATGGTCATGGATAAATAAATCGAGAAAAAAATAACGGCTTTTTTTCGGTTGAAGGTGTGACGTATATATTTCGTCACATGATAGGTATTCCCCCAATTCTATTTTGGAACGAATTCTTTCTGAAACGAGGCCGTTCAATCGGAAACTCCCAACGGCGGAAATGGTTTCACCGAAATTAGAAAATTTTAAATGTGAGAAAAATCGATCGACTCGACATGGAATTCCCTCTACCATGGTTCAGTTAAACCGTCTTGTGTGATATGAAAGCGAGATCTAGTATCACAAATGCATGTAAGTTTCATTTAGAATCAATATTTAGACAATTAGCCCCTTGAATTATGTGGGACTATGCCTTTAATGTTATTGTACGCCAGAAGACTTTTCCGTCCCTTCGCCCTTGTGCTCGCGAGTGTTTGCTCCCTGTCGCTCCTCCCCCATCCTGTTACGCCTCAAGCTATAATGGCATTTCATGACGTTTGATTTGTTTTATGATGACTGCCACCATAGCTGCAGCGTGACTAACATAACATTCTTGATAATTTACATAACATTCAATGTAGTCGTCACTGCTATATACAAATGTAAGATGATCTCTTATATATAATGATTGATGTAACATTTGTCGTTATTCTTCAAATGATGCTGTTTGCAATAGTCATAAACTGCAAAATTAAAAGTTATCAGAACTTTTAATTACAAAAGTTATGAGAACGTTTGGTTACCAGAACATTTGTTTTTAATTGTTTGTTTGTATTTCTGTGTTTTATTAATAAAACTATTAAATTATTGGGCACCATATAGTATTTCTTTAAATACGATAAAATAATGTTAGTACCATGAGCAGAATTGGTTTTAACCCATTTAGTCCAATTGGTAGCATCATCAATACATATCCCCGCATACCTTAATAATAATAATAATAATATATTAGAGAATATATTATTTATAATAAAATAAATTTATAATTAAATCACTTTTCCAAATATGTCACAATATTTAACTTAATAATGGCTTCTGATTTACTAAGACCTACCTGTCAATATGTCGCGTAGCAACGTCCATATCATTAAGCATATCACTAGACAGGTTCCAAGTCAGTTTTCTCGGAATGGAAAACAACCCATCTGGAAGTGGTGGCGACTTTTCTCTTTGTCTATTTTCTCTGTAAAACCAACATTAAAATGTATGTAGTAATTACAATAAGTATACCTTACATGTCATAATTATAACATTATTCATGCTTTAAAATTAAAACAATTCATTTTTAAAAGGTATTATGAGATACAAATCGTTATGACATACAATCCGACATCCAGAATTATATTTTCAATATTAATGATGTTATTGAACATTTAAATGGAATATACTATATGGAATGTAATACACGTTATTTTACCAAAATAAATAAATTAAAAAATAAAAATAAAAAGTCTGTTTTCTCGGAATGGTAAATAACTCATATGGAAGTGGTGGCGACTTTTCTCTTTGTCTATTTTCTCTGTAAGACCAACATTAAAATGTATATTATAATTACAGTACACATACCATATATGTCAGGATTACAACATTATGCACTTTATAAATTTAAAACAATTCATTTAAAAATATTGTATGGGATAAAAGTCGTCTAGAATTGATGATGCAGAGTGTTATTGAGCATTTAAATGGAATATACTATATGGAATATATAACACGCTATTTTACAAAAAAAATTAAAAATAATAATAATTACTAAGCGTATAAACGTAGTTTATACTGAAGTTTGATATATCTGTGTACATGTATCCATTGCATAACAAAAAAGGTTTTACTTTTAAACATTATTAAAACATTTGTCTTGATAACCCATAATTCTTCTTTTAAAAATAATCTGTTATCTAAATGAGAGATATTAGTTATTATTGGCTTGTCGTTCTTTACTAAACCCACTCCAAATACTAGTGTTAAACAATAAAAATGTCATTTAAAAGAAACATGTAATACGTTACTTTGTAAAACCATGAATGAATCAATGAAGTCATTTCGGATTTGAAATTACCCTATTCATCTTGGGGATAATAAAAATATATGAGTGTTTTCATCTTAAACGCTGTACAACGAAAGACTTGCATTGATTCTGAGTGACGGTTATATCCCCAGTGGGGTAACTCTGAGTTAGGGAAATATTACGATTTGCCACCTGAGATTGAACATGTCAAGCCGTGGCTGAAAATGACAGAATATAGTATAACGCATCTGTGATATGACTAAATCGCGCTGTTTCAATTAACTTTTATTTCCCTCCAGGGGTGACCCGAACTGCCTTGTCAGATTCATTCTAGGGTACAAACTAACAATACAGTGTGCTGTGACCGGTAATCTCTGATCAAAAGTCCATGGTATCTAGATCCATCAGAGTAGATTTAAAGGATACTCTTTCTAGATATAAAGACTACTGTATCTAGATCCATCAGAGTAGATTTAAAGGATACTCTTTCTTGATATAAAGACTACTGTATCTAAATCCATATTTTAAGGATATTTTTTCTATATACCTGTAAAGAGTATCCTTTAAAACTGTTCTAGTGGATTTAGATATAATAATCTTTATATCTAAAAGGAGTATCCTTTAAATCTACTCTAATGGATTTAGATACGGTAGTCTCTATATCTAGAAATAGCAGCATTTTGATCTAGTGTGTTGTATTTAGATAAATAGTCTTTATATCGAGATAAGAGTAGCTTTCGAATTTTGTCTATTTGATACGGTAACCTTTATATTTAGAGTAGTTTTTGGATATAGTCTACTGGATTTAGATAAAGTAGTCTTTATACCTAGAAACAGTAGCCTATGAATCTAGTCTACTGGATTTTTTTTCTGACAGACCCATTTACAGTTTAGGCTATTTTTCGTTCCAACCAGTGGTCCACAACTGGTTCATCAAAGGCCGTGGTATGTGCTGTTCTATCTGTGGCACAATGCATATAAAAGACCCCTTGCTGCTTATCGGAAAAAAGTAGTCTATGTGGCGGCAGAGGGTTTCCTCTAAATAAATGTCAGAATGACCTTATGATTGGCGTCCAGTAGCCGATGATAAGATAAAAATCAATGTGCTCTAGAGGCGTCGTAGAATATAAAAACTTTATTTTTTTTCTGACAAAGATATGTTATGAAAGTTAGATTTATAATAAACCTACGTTGAACATGTTTACAGAAAAGAAATAAAAACTGGTTGAACTTAAAGATTTTCTTAAAGATTCAGATTATATTATGTTACGTGTGTTACATTTTTATATAATAAACCAGTGTCATTCAGGAATCACAGAAGACTCTTTTTATCCAAAATGTAAAAGAAAAACTTAATGAAATTGTGTAGGAGTTAATAACTTAAGTGCAACTGACCCAGATCCGACATTATGAATATGCATGAGGGTGAATATGCATGAGGGTCAATGGGGGATACAACATGCATCTGGCAACAGACTAAAGCGACCGCCCTGTGGTTGAATATAATACGGAAATATTTGCGAGAGAAAATGTAGTTTCACTGTTGTATTTTTATTCATTGGTAAACTGCTTTATATTCTGAATTAATGGAGTAGTACTGACAGGGAAGTGGATGCAGTTTGTGTATATGTGTATTTTGTCAACATTGGATGCTACATTCTGTCCTAGACAGCCCCTGGAAGTGAGGTGATATTTGTATAAAATGCACTGAAATGGGTGTGATTTGGATTTTTACCCCACGCCTGTTTGTTTACATCAGGATTATAAACAAAGGAGCTGGACAAGAGATGTTGTCCTTTTGAGGGTACGTTTCCCACTGGCAGGTAGTTTCTTGTGTAATGTAAATCAAGGGCGAAAATCGCTTCCTGAAAGTGGGGGGACGGAACATCTCCCATGTCCAAAAAGTTGGAGAGACGGAGCATCCTCCTGTTCAAAAAGGAGGGATGTGTCCCCATACCTCCAGGATTGACTCCATTATAGATCCCCTGTGTAGTTAGGTACATCTGCGCTAAGACCACATGGTTAAGTGTAACAATAAAGAGAAATACTGGTAAAAAATATTATTTAGTCATTTAAATAAAAAAATTTCGAAGCAAAACGTGAGGTGGGGGGTGGGGATAATTATATGGGCGTCTCCTTGTCCAAAACATGGGAGGACGTGTCCACCTGCACTCCCCGGGATTTACGCCCATGATGTAAATTATCTAGTGTTGTGGCGTTCGGGCATTTATAAGAGAACATAAAATTAATTGTGGTCTGAGGCCATCTCCCTGTTATTCTGTTGCCTTGTATGAGCTGCATTAACTCGTGCAAGGTTAATATAACTATAAGAGCATGCGCAACCTGTTCGTGTAGTGCTGCCGTGTTATTATATTTAAATAACTAACTCAATCAGTTTAGACGGTATTAGCGAAGGTTGTGAGAGACTAACCAGATGTCATGCCTAATTACTGCACCAGGCAAGCCTCATCAATATATATTCAAACATAACAAGAAATTTAACAAGGGCATTTTCTTTAAATTAACTTTTAAAGTAGTATTATTTTCTTGTTTTTCAACTGTTTAAATAATACTAATGGAATTGATATGATTTTAAATGAGATTCGTAAATTATTTTAAATTAATGTACTTCGAAGTTTAAACATTTTTTAATGGTGATTTTAAAAAGGAAAACCGAATCAATTATGCATTATGGATATAACAGATATATGTACTGATGGACTGATAATGATTGAATAGATCAATGGAAGATGGTATGATGAACAAGGAAATATTGTGAATGAATTTGTGCATATGTAGAGTAGATTTAAAGGATACACTTTCTAGATATGAAGACTACTGTATCTAGATTGATTTGAGTAAATTTAAAGAATACTATTTCTAGATATAAAGACTACTGTATCTAAATCAATTAGAGTAGATTTAAAGGATACTCTTTCAAGATATAAAGTCTACTGTATCTAAATCAATTAGAGTAGATTTAAAGGATACTCTTTTTTTAGATATAAAGACTACTGTATTTAAATCAGAGTAGATTTAAAGGATACTCTTTCAAGATATAAAGACTACTGTATTTAAATCAGAGTTGATTTAAAGGATACTCTTTCAAGATATAGAGACTACTGTATCTAAATCAATTAGAGTAGATTTAAAGGATACTCTTTTTTAGATATAGAGACTACTGTATTTAAATCAATTAGAGTAGATTTAAAGGATACTCTTTTTTAGATATAAAGACTACTGTATTTAAATCAATTAGAGTAGATTCAAAGGATACTCTTTCTAGATATAAAGACTACTGTATCTAAATCAGTTAAGAGTATATTTAAAGGATACTCTTTTTTAGATATAATGACTACTGTATTTAAATCAATTAGAGTAGATTTAAATGATACTCTTTCAAGATATAGAGACTACTGTATCTAAATCAATTAGAGTAGATTTAAAAGATACTCTTTTTTAGATATAATGACTACTGTATTTAAATCAATTAGAGTAGATTTAAAGGATACTCTTTCTAGATATAAAGACTACTGTATCTAAATCAATTAAGAGTAGATTTAAATGATACTCTTTCTGGATATAAAAACTATAGTATATGAAAATGTTTTTGAAACAACATAATTTTAAATTAAAAATTAGCTTTTAATATTGTTAGTAACAAATACATTTTTTGTTAATATTTTAGTGAATGCAATGATAGTTTTGTTTTATACCAAAACCTGCAATTGTTTATCTATAAAAAAAATGATTTGAAATAATTAGACTTTTGACGCCATCTGTATCCTTGTAGACTCTCGATTCAGAAGTACTTGCTGTTACCAAAATCGAACACCATAAATTTAAATTCTACAAACTATTTTTCGGTTTAAAAAAAAACCAGATTCATGTGAATTTCAGACAGTATTTGGAGACAGACATTTAAAATGTTTGGCTTTCTCATGAGTGATATTCATGTCACACTTGGAGGCAGAACATGGACTACAACAATTGTTCTTTCCGATGATTACTTCTCTGTGGATGTGAATTAGATTTTTTTAACTAAGCTTGCCACAGACCGTGGGAGCCGGAGCCGAAGGAGGAATAGATCATTAAGCAGAAAAATAGCAAGTAATGCATAAACAATTTAATACTTCTGGGGCTAAAAGCAGAACATTTGAAGTTTGGGTGGTCTATGACATTGTTCCATGACATCAAGAACCTATGCTATGGTTATTGTTGACTTAAAAGATATTTTAGCAAAATATTCATGGTAACTATAGCCCTGTGCTAAATAAAAATAAGGAATTTGAAAAAAAGGTAATTTAATTTTCGGATATAATGATGATCTCAAATATTTAATTATTTAGCAGAATAACAGATAATCATCCACTGACACCTAAAAATATAGAGACGGAAAGAGAGAGAGAGAAAGAGAGAGAGAGAAGGGGGGAGGAGAGAGAGACATTGAGAGAGATAGTGTATGTGATCTGGAGAGAGAGAGAGAGAGAGAGAGAGAGAGATAACTGAAAATGTTAGTTTCATACATTGATATTTGTGTAAATATCAGTTTCAAATTTATATACCTTCTGCAACAGCTAATAAAATATCTGAACAAATAAAATAATATTTTCCTTCAGTGTGTTTACGAACAGTAACTTTGTAGTTCGACCAACGATGACTGGTTAGACAAAGAAATGCGCAAAATCTAGTGTTAGACTTATTCTAAAACTGTTCTTTAAGAATAGTGATATATTTTAGGAGACTATCATTATGGTGTTATTATACTCACATAAATCTGAGGGCATGGTCCACCATTTGTATAACAGCTATCCCTTCCGCTACCGAGTGCTCGTAGTTCATCCCACACGTTCCATTGGCGGACACAATAAACTGCAAGAGATGTTTCACGAACATTAAGGAGTTAACAATATGAACAAAATTGTGCTTGCTAGACAATATACAACATATTTTAGGAAATACAGGGGGGTTGGAACGAAATTCATATGGAAGTGGGGGCTGCTACGTTTCTGAACATCAAAATTTGCTGGTGAATAATTCAAACGATAAATAAGGAACATATTTATGGGAATTATTGGGGGCCCCGGTTCCAACGCCCTTGTAATATGAAAGGCTTACTCGATGGTTAATTTTAGTTTGTATTGATGCAGTCTTTTTTTTAGCATTGCCATTAATAAAGAAAAAAAAATTCAGATTATATTTAATTACGTGATTGAAAAATATTTTATTTCAAAATTATATATATTTATAAGAAAAAAGGGACAACTCAATCAACATCACACTCGTAGAAAATAAAAATCAATAATTTCTCACTTAAATGATACCGTCAGATATAATTCTGAACTTGATATCCATCGATGAAAGCATTGCTAAACAATAATGTATAATCCATCAATGGTATTCTGACTAACAAAATTAACATTTGTCTTCTACCAATGACTTTCTCAATAACATAATCATCCACCAATAATATCTTCGGAAAAGCAACCATGAATTTAGCATCTACCAATAATATTCGAAATAACACAATTAACAATTTAAAATCATTCAATGGCATTCCCCAATAACATGTCCACCAGTAGGAATTTAGCATCTACCAGTAATATTTGCAATAACAGTATTTAAAATCATTCAATGACATTCCCCAATAACATGACAACTAACAGGAATTTAGCATCCATCAATAATATTCGCAATAACAGAATTTAAAATCATTCAATGACATTCCCCAATAACACGACGATCAGCAGGAATTTAGCATCTACCAATAATATTCGCAATAACAAAATTTAAAATCATTCAATGAAATTCCCCAATAACATATCCACCAATAGGAATTTAGCATCTACCAATATTATTCGCAATAACAGAATTTAAAATCATTCATTGACATTCCCCAATAACTTGTCCACTAACAGAAATTTAGCATCTACCAGTAATATTCGCAATAACAGAATTTAAAATCATTCATTGACATTCCCCAATAACATGTCCACCAACAGAAATTTAGCATCTATCAGTAATATTCGCAATAACATAATTAGCGATTTAAAACCATTGAACGACATTTCCCAATAACACGACCGCCAGCTTGTCATCACCATTTTAAATCTCATATTAAAATCCAAAATAAAAAACATCAGTTGAAGAAAAGTATTTTTACTTCAACAATTCTGTGGCTTCAGTTAATTTTTTGCATTGCGAAGGATGTCAATCTTTATTTGCATATGATGTGTCAGTAAAGAAAGTTTCAACAACAGTGAAAATGCTATTTTTTAAAATAGAAATATATAACGAAAGTCTTGACTATTGAGTTAGATATCAATGCAAATAGTTCAAGCCTACGCAAATAATCCATGGAAAGAGTTGATGGATGCCACCATTATAGATTTCACACAGCTAGTCGTGAAGATCCTCGTGAAATGTTAAATTTGTTTGTATAACAGTTTGGGCAAATGTCATGAATATCATCAGTCACTCGTTGGAAATATACAGTTTAAAGGAAAGGAATGTTTGTCTAAGGATTGCAACACCAACCTATCCTGTATCACTAAACTGTTTAATTGGGCCAGACCAACTGTTAAATGTGTTAACATTGGATCCTAGTCCGTGCATCTTGTGTGATGAAAATGCTTATCACATCACTAACCTGTATAGTGGCACCAAACCATATGTTACAAATGTTAACAACAGATACCTGCCCGTGCAGTGCGTGTAATGCCAGACCTGTATCAATATTAAATATCACTAACCTGCATAGTGACGTCAAACCATCTGTTACAAGTATTAACAATAGATCCCTGCCCGTGCAGTGTGTGTAATGCCAGGGCTGTATCAATATTTAATTTCACTAACTGCATAGTGACGTCAAACCATCTGTTACAAGTATTAACAATAGATCCCTGCCCGTGCAGTGCGTGTAATGCCAGGGCTGTATCAATATTTAATATCACTAACCTGCATAGTGGCGTCAAACCATCTATTACAAGTATTAACAATAGATCCCTGCCCGTGCAACATGTGTACTGACAATGCTGTATCCATATTTCATATCACTAACCTGCATAGTGGCGTCAAACCATCTGTTACAGGTGTTAACGATGGACCCCTGCCCGTGCAGTGCGTGTAACGCCAATGCTGTATCGTCCAATTTCTTGCTGGTTTGGAAGCATGGAACCGTGCTCTGGTCGAGACACAGAATAAAAGTGCTGTTTTCTATTATCTCCAGGGAATCTCTGTTGTCAGGGTCTAATAATAAGAAAAACACATTAAAGAAACACACACTAAATACAAGACATTGCTAGAGATTAAGACGTTTTGATTGTTAAAAATAAAATTAGACATTACTTAAAATTTCTTGTTTAAAATGTCTATTTTAAACCATCTAATGTGTTTATGATCACCATGGTATTAATATTTCAAAATGTATGTAACAAGAAACCGTTACGGCAGTGACATACCTCAAATCAAAGCTGCCTAATATATCGTTTTTCTGATATAAAAAAAAGTATTAAAAAAGCACACAACATTTAGATTTTTAAAGTTCTTAATATTTTAATGGGTAAACTAAATAGATCAAAACGAATTTTAATACCGATTAAAACACAAAATCAAAAACAGGGCATATTTTTCAAAGATGTTTAACCTCAAATTAGTATTACCTTTTTGCAGGCTTATTCTGGATTCCGCCCATTTATCACGTGACTGTGATGTCAAAACGCCGATAGGTGACGCGTTGCCAGAGTCTACTTCCGCTAACTTGGCGATTAGCTCGAGTTGCTGATAAACTTCTTCGTAAGATGGCGCTGCTGAGTTGGAAACGACCTCAATGGCAAACAACTGTAAAGACATAGATAATGCTACACGAACGATTGTTACTATGTTAGATGTTGTTTCCAAACATATCTAACGAGTGAATACAATAAAGAAACCTGCAGATTTTATTTATTCTTCGTTTAGCTTCGTTTTAGATCACAATTATTATATCATTTAGATTATAATACCCAAATGATATTTCACAATATAATGGAATTCTAATTATTCAAAACCTTATCTTAACACCCACACCCACACACACACACACACACACACACACACACACACACACACACACACACACACACACAAAAAAAAAATTTTCAAATATATAAATAAATAAATAAA
>JAULBS010032763.1:0-10242 GCA_032355785.1 Symmetromphalus regularis
GGTCACGCCAAGGTGTTAGAATTAGTCATCATTCACAGCTCAACAAACTCAGAATAACAGGTCACGCCAAGGTGTTAAAATTAGTCATCATTCACAGCTCAACAAACTCAGAATAACAAATCTGAGTTCAGAATACAAAGACAATGTATAGAAAATACGGAGAAACAAGTGTTATGATGTTCACAAACCGTATCTTTGCAAAAGATAAAGTCCAGAGGAAGGACCAGTGTAAACAAAATAATGAAGATTGTTCTTCTTCTTTTATCTTTTTTCTTAAGTTATTGTTATTGTCAGGATCGGAAATGCGAAGAAACAACTGTTTTAATTTTCATAAACCTTATCTTTCCAAAAGATAAAGACCAGAGGATGTATATGTATAAATAAAAAAACTGAAGTGTTGTTTTCTTTAGTTACTGTTATTCTCAGGCTCAAACAAGGATGTGGTCAGTTGGGCCACTTGGCATAGGTCTACGATTTTGAGTACTGATTACAAAAATACTTAATGAACAGTGAAATGGGGCCTACATTTCCCATCTGACCTGGGCCTACTATCAGTTTTACATGGGGCCTGTTTGTTGTTGTTTCTTTATTTAACAACTGGAGCGGTAGCGTGTCCGCCTGTGAACCGATCGGTCGTCGGATCGATCCTTCTCAGTGGGCCCATTTGCAGTTTGGGCTAGTTTCCGTTCCAACCAGTGATCCACAACTGGTTCATCAAATGCCGTGGTATGTGGTGTTCTGTCTGTGGGATGGGGCATATAAAAGACCCTTGCTGCTTATAGGAAAGAGTGGCATATGTGGCGGCAGCGGGTTTCCTCTAAATACATATGTCAGAATGACCATAATTATGATTCACGTAGCCGGTTATAAGATAAAAGTCAATGTGCTTTAGAGGCATCGTTAAATAAAACAAACTTTACTTTATTTTCTCAGACTCAGACAGAGGATGGGGTCAGGTTGGCCACTTGACATGGGTCTACGATTTTGAGGGTGTCTATCCCCAACCCTGGTAATTAGCACTGAATACAAAAATACTTAATGAGCAGTTTGAAATAGGGCCTACATATCCCATCTGGTCTCTGACTATTATCAGTGTTGCACGGGTCTGATTGTTGCTTTGTTTAACAACACTACTACAGCACATTCAGTAATTAATCATCGGCTATATATCATAATAACATTTGGTAATTCTGACACGTGGTCATAAGAGGAAACTCGTACATTTCTTCATTAGCTATAGGGAGTCTTTAAATGCACTTTGTTTTATAGATATGACAGAAGGTAACATGGTCTTTGGTACACGAGATGAGGAGCACTTTTTTTGACAAAAATAAACCCAATCCGAGAATGAGTCCATCGATAGGGTTCGATCCTACATACCAAAGAACCTAAGTTGAACGCTCTACCACCTAAGATAAATATCTCCCAGAACGACGAGAAAGTAAATGCATGATATATAAAATTGATATTTTATTTAAGACATGGTATAATCTTTTGTCAGCTGAAATTCTCTTTCAACCTTCACAAGAAGCGAGGGAAAGAGGACATTTGACCTCACCCCCGCCTCCAGCCCCAAAACATTCTGCGGGGCCTTTTTTTTTTCTTTTTTTTTGAGACAATATGCGTCCTAAAATATATCAATTTGTAACATATTTTAAAATGTTTGCGGTTCATAGTCATAATATTGTTGATTCCTATAATTTACTTGTTCTATATGTCATGTAACTTATTTATTTAATACTTGCTGTAGCGTTTAATGATTTGCATGTTATTTACATTTATTGAGTATGTTGTAGGAGCCCTTCAAATGACTGGGGATGCTGGGTGGGGGGGGGGGGTCATAAATATGTTCCTTATTCTTCGTTGGATTATTCACCAGCAAATTCTAATTTTCAGAAACGGGAGCAGCACCCCAATATAAATTTCGTTCCAACGCCCGTTAGTCTTGCCCTCCCTCTCCCCTCCAATATTTAAACAGCTGAGCCTCTCATGATATTACACATATACATTATTTATTTATCGAATTCACATCGCATTTAATTGATGTAACGATAATTAAACTGAAATACTTCTTTTATATTCGGTACTGTGCGCTAATTTTCAACAACAAAATTCTATTACGATCTCAGTTAACAATATCGTAAAATTTCTCGAACATTTCCCCCGAGCACTATCTCTCACGTCACAAATTAATTACGTTGTAAATTACGTCATCACGACAATAGCTAAATTACGCATTAACGCTGTGGATTACCTCCCTTGAATTTGAGGAGGTCGTAAAGTGTCTGTTCTTGCACGTGTTCATACCCGCCCAGCTACTTAGACGAACCTAGGTAACGGTTACGTGAGTATGGAGTAGCAATGTTACATTCGACATAGTCACAGCTCTGTGTTACCCAGGGACACCAGTGGCGGCTCGAGGCGGGCCATACGTGGAGTGTCCCAATTGTAACTGACAATGCCACATTTTTATATGTAGGGAAAATGAGTGTAGGAAAACTGGGTTGTAGAAAAACTGATTGTAGGCAAACTGGGTGTAGGAAAACTGGGTGTAGGAAAAATGAGTGTAGGCAAACTGGGTGTAGGAAAAATGAGTGTAGGCAAACTGGGTATAGGAAAACTGGGTGTAGGCAAACTGGGTGTAGGAAAACTGGGTGTAGGAAAACTGGGTGGTTTAGTTAAACTATTATTTCGTGAAACAAAACACAACAGACAGATTTCTATCTTTATATATGTTTCAGCATCTATAAAGAGTTTTCTCAAATCTGACAAAACTATTTTCATTGTGATGATGGTGGTAATGATGATGACGGTGATGCTTATAATGCTGTTGATGATGATGATGATGACAGTGATGATGATGATGACGGTGATGCTTATAATGCTGTTGATGATGATGATGATGATGACAGTGATGATGATGATGACGGTGATGCTTATAATTTTGCTGATGATGATGACTGTGATGATTATAATTATGATGATGATGACAGTGGTGGTGTATGATGATGATGAATATGATGATGACGATACGATAATAATGACGGTGAGGATGATGACGGTGAGGATGATGATGGTGATGTATGAGGAGGATGGTGGTGACCACTACAACGATGAACTGGTGGAGGTGATGGTAATAGTAATAGTGTTTGTTCTATTAAGCAAGTTTATCTCACTTTACTATTTGACAAACTTAAAATTTATCCATCAGGACTACAGGTGAAAAGGTCAACCAGCACGAGGCTGTTAAAGGGAGGTAACTCTAATCCCTATATGACGTTGACCTGAAAGGTTCTCGTCTGCTTCTCTCACTATCATTTCCCGCCACTGCCCGCGGCTCCTCCACTTGTCGCCGTATTGAAGTCATAAACTGCGGCATGTCAATTGATCCCCTGGGCGAAATGCCTACTCACAAAGATTCGAGTCTTTTCTACATTCAACTGAGCAAGAACGATTAGCGTAAATGTTATAACATGACTAGGCAAAGAAAACACATTTTACACTGTTCTGTACATCAGATAAGAAAGACGCACTTACGCTTAATAGTCTATTATATTTAGATTCGTAGATGTTTTGTCAATGAAATATTTGCGGTCTGGATGGGTTTGTCTGGGCGTCTAAACATTTTGTTGATTTTCAATACAGTTCATCGAGTCACTTTGATCAATTTAAATATATACATGTAATATTATAGTTAATTGAAGGATGGGATCGTTTAGAGACGATCTCATATGGTACATCATTTGACTGATGCAGTACCTTACTTTAACCTGAACTTCTGTTTAAAAAAAATATTTAACGTTCCCACTTTAGTAAATTCATTTGAAATATGACATTGCCGTGACTTTAAAGTGTCACTATCATGGTACAAGTATCATATTCGAGTTTTACATACATGTATATTTACCTAAAACAACTGCAAATTCGTCCCTATTAAATTATTCGTATGTTAACTCAACTACAGCCAATATAAATTCAATATAATCAAAGCTTGAGGTATGTGCTGTCCTGTCTGTGGGACAGTGCATATAAAAGATCCATTGCTGCTTATCGGAAAGAGTAGCGTATGTAGCGGGTTTCCTCTAAATAAATATATCAGAATGATCATGTGATTGACGTCCAATAGCCGATCATAAGATAAAAAGCAATGTGTTCAAGGGGCGTCGTTAAATAAAACAAACTTTACTTTTATGTAAAGAAAATAAGAAAGAAATAGGAATTAAACTACAATGAACAAAAATACTGGCTGTTACTGTTAGTATTTGAACATGACAACAGTATGTGTAATTCAACGCATCCAGGTGTACGTATACGCTGATGTATTTGGGGCGTAGCTAGAGACGGAATAACGCTGAGGCGAACCCAGACCTGGACGCTTCAACCATGTGGATATTAAATATCAGTATCATGAGAAAAAAATCTAACAAATCTGTGGAAGTTCCTGACGAAGCAAGCGCCTCATCTGCCTCATTCTGGCTATGTTAGAGTGTGTCCCCGTGTGATGTATTTACGATAGTAATATCGCTCTTAACGGCAAGCCAAAGTACTTCATTGATTGTAAGTCACTCCAATCTCTTTGAGAGGTTTCTGATCTGTTGTAGTAATCTACAGATACGCGTGTTGTGTGTACACACACTCGTCTTTTGTTTTATGTGACTGTCGGCAGAACTAAACAGCTCAATTAAATTTCAGTATGACAGCTGTTCTTACAGCGCTGGTCGCTCAATTAAAGGCACTGTTTCTGGTTGTTTATTTTGACCGGTGGCGCAGTGATTAACCTATCGGAGTGGTGGCTGGTAGGTACTGGGATCAAATCTCAGTCAAGACATGGATTTTTTAATCTCAGTACCAGCTCCAACCAAGAGTGAGTGCCCCGTAATGCTCTTTCTATTACACCGGCCAGTGGTCCACAACTGGTTTATCAAAGGTATGTGCTATCCTGTCTGTAGGATAGTGCATATAAAAGATCCTTTGCTACTTATCGATATGAATAGCCACATTAGTGTGGCGGCAGCGGGTTTCATCTCTCCTACTAACACTAACCTCTGCCCTAGACAGACATCACAAGATGTGTGCCCAGGACAGTGTGTTTGAATCTTAATTGGATATAAGAACGAAAATAAATACAACCAACCACCAAACGTTATTTTTTTAAGACTGTCATTGGCCGTAGAATAACTTTAAAACAAAGGAAAGGATTGGTTGTTTAATGACACCTCGGCACATTGTTTATTCAGCGACTATTAGGTGTCTGACATACGGTATTCTTTCACTCGTGGTCTTTTTAGAGGAAACCCGCTACCACCACATAGGTTACTTTTTCTGATTAGCAGCAAGGGATCTTTTATATGCGCTTTTCCAAAGACAGAACAGGACATAACGGTCTTTGATAAACCAGTAATGGACAACCGGTTGGAAAGGAAAATAGCCCAATCTGCATGTGTCCACTGAGAAGGATCGATCCGACGACCGACAGCTTCACAGGCGGACACGCTACAATTTGAGCTAGATCCCGCTTTAGAGCCAATACAAGTCAATTTTATTTTTGAAATCTCGATGCTAATGGCTACACAAATCAGATCTGCTCCTTTAAGAAATGAAACGCGCTACTTTAAGAGTACAAGTCATGAAGTAACTAATATTTCCGTATGATATTACTCAAGTGTTATTAGCGGTAATATTTGCAGTGTTGTCAGATAAAATAAATATCGCCTCTATATCGTTTCATAATATTGCTTTAGATCATGGTTAATGTTTAAAATGAAAGTTATAAATCAAAATGGCGGCAAGTGATAGACGTTTTTATAAGATCAGTTTCATACCTTGATCTTTACTTAAAGATTCGGTACGAGAGAGAAAGCTGTAAATTATAATAATGGGATTTAGCTAAGTCGGTAGAGCGTTTTTTGATGCTTCAGGTTGTAGGATCGAAACCCCTTGATGGACTCGTCCTCTGATTGTTGTTTTTCCCGTCCCAACCGGTACCCCACGATTGGTATATCAAAGGTCGTGGGGTGTGCTGTCCCGTTCGTGGGAAAGTGCAAATGAAAGATCTTTTTGAGTGACACAACTGATAAAATGTTTAAAATCATATCTTTGTAGATACATTCCAAGTGTACAATGACTTGGGGTATGCCACGATCATGTTTTAACAACCATGCCCAGAGGTGCAAATGCAAATCAAATTTTATTACAATGAACATAGCCTAAAATAGAAGTTATGGCATGCAGACGTCAAAATTTAGACCAGACGAAATACTGTTTGACAATTGTTGTTAAGTATACTACTCAAAAGAATTTAAGGATCAAAGGACATTTTTCGATCATTTTTCTTTTCATCACTTTAAATTTGAAGATGGTTTGACGACAATTCAGCTTCCAAGACAGGGAATGCCCATTGACTGGTTTCAAAATGGTGTCTAAATGTAAGCCAAAGCGATATCGGTAGACTGGCATGTGTTCAGGACAACTAATGCTATTCAGAATTGCCCCCGTTCTGGAAGAACCCGATCAACAACAGCTTTTGACCCTTAACTTCTTTTGAGTAGTATATTATGTTGTGTTTCTACTCACCACGCGTCCGGCTTCATTGTTATGCAGATTCATCATGTACCGGAAGTCTCGTCCCTTCTCGATTCCGTCCACGAACCTGCGCGAGAACTTATGTCCAAATTTTGCATTGTCACTACAGCCGTTCCATTCCCAATCCTTGCCGCTTGGAACTCGGTTGTGCGCATAATCGCACGTGCAGGTGTGTACGCTTCCTTCTGCGCATGCACGTGCAACTGCGTGCGAAACTGCGGCGCTTGTTATGGCGTATATGAAAGCAGTTTCTCTACATCCTGAAAAACAAATATGTAAATAATAACAATAATAATAATAACAATAAAAATAATAACAATAGGAATAGCAATAATAATAATAACAACAATAATAATAATAACAATTATAATAAAACATTATAATAACAACAATAATAATAATAACAATAATAATAATAATAGCAATAATAATAACAATAATAATACTGATAATAACAATAATAATATTATTAATAATAAGAAGAAGAACAAAAAGCTGGTTATATAATATTGTGAACAAATATCAATAGCAACTTTAAACATAATTATAATGGGGTCGTCAAGCATACACATCGAGAGAATGTTTAATTTTAAGATAACTTTTAAAAAGACGATTTTATTATTATTATTATTGTTGTTGTTGTTATTGTTGTTTGTCTTCTTCTTGTTTGTTGCTGTTGTGTTTAGGGGAGTTTCCATTTGTATTAACATTTTAATGATTAATATAATTTTATTACACAAGTTTTTACACACACACACACACACACACCTCCCCCGTTTCCCCTCATCACACAAGTTGTAAATCCGCATGATGACATTTTGAAGGGTGGGGGGACACGTTTTAAAATGTCCATTACTGCGTACAATCCTTGTTAAAAACGATAAAGCTGTAATAAATATCTTTTTCATCTTTATTGTTATTTTATCATTTTGTTATCATTATTATATTTTAAATAAATGTCATCACTAGATGTTATTATTTTAAAAAATACTATAATTTTAGGATATTCACTTTAAACTACTTTATAAGTATTTCATTTTGTTTAATAGTCCTTGAATTTGGCTATTTCATAACAAACACATTCAATTTCTTTCCCTTCAATTCTATTTCCACCACAAAAGTTCACAAATAAAAAATGCACTTGAAAAAGGAAGGTTTTAAAACTAATTGTATACATTTTAGATTGCAAATAAAGAACTTCACTCTTCCTTCCCGTGCAATAAAAGATCAATTTAAAACATAAAGCATTACCTGGGGCCATCATGATTACTGGAAAGCAATTTCTCAAATTGTGTCTGCATATTTGCCGATAACACGCCGCGTACATGTTGAATTTGTGTTGAGAATGTGTTAAATTGACTGTTAAACAGATTGTGTGTTGATAATCATATCAGGCGCGGATGCAGGATTTCTGAAAGGGGGGGGGGGGTCCAAATGTGATGGGTGAATAGAACGGGAAAAATGGTTAATTTTCACGTCATTCCACTCGGAGAATATATGTTTAAAAAAAAAACATCTTGTAAAGGGGGTCAGGACCCCCTCTAGATCCGCTACTGCATATTTTATAACATTTCAGACTGGCAATGAAAAAAGGTCTCACGCCATGCTTGACGAGACAAGACGATGCGAGGGGTGAAGTTGGATTTACGCAAGTATATGTGAAATACCAAAACAATTTGTCACACATTGTATGTCAGACAATGAGACTATGTACTGGAATGCTTCCAGTGAAAATGTCTTAAACGACAATGTGTAAGATATAATAGAGAAAAGTAAAGTTTCTTTTATTTAACAACATCTTTAGAGCACATTGATTTTTATCTTACCATCGGTTATTGGAAAAGTAAAGTTAAGTTTGTTTTACTTAACGACGGGTCTAGACCACAATGATTTTTATCTTATCATGGGTTATTGGACATCAAATATATGGTCATTCTGACATATTACTTTAGAGGAAACCCGCTACCGCCATATATGCTACTCTTTTCTATATGCAGTAAGGGGTCTTTTATATGCACTTTCCCACATAATGGACAGCACATACGACGGTCTTTGATGAACCAGTTGTGGATCGCTGGCAGGTACGGAAAATTGCTAAAACTGCAAATGAGTAATGACAGCTTCACAGGCGGACGCTTGAGCAACATCCCGATCCCTGATATAATAGGGAAGACATTAAAAGTGATTTATCATAGTAGCTTTAAAAATAATATGTTTTGGCTGGGTGTATCTTGTTTAACATATATTGAAACCTGCAGTTTGCTGCTTCTAAACATTAGACAGGCAGTCTAATAGCTGCATAAGATGGAAGTCTTCCAAAAAATAAACTTCATATTGTGGAGTTAATATGGATCATTATGTGTGTAGGAATCTATCAATATGTTTAAACATAGCAAGTTATGCCACTTGTAACTATGAGAATGCACCTTTAACGATCTGTTACTAGGAGACATAATTTTCTTATCTCTGTTATATTATCTATCTTTATAATATCTTTTATATTCCTCAAAATCGTATAATTTTGGAAGCTATGACCTTTATAAAGAATATTTCTCATTTATTCATGTTTTTTTCTAAATCTAATTATATATAGAAAGAAAGAAAGAAAGAAATGTATTTGCATAACATACATACATGGGCAGGGCATCAACACGTGAACGTGCGAAAAGTTATAATAACATTACATAAACATAACAATGAATTGTATAATATTATCTATAATTATATTCATTTAATTTAATCTTATAAAAATGATAAATGAATATAGAAATAGTCTATTTTAACTCAATATATAATTTTTATTATTTAGTATTTTGAAAAATTATCTATAATTATATTGCTATAATTATTTCCATTTAATTTAACCTTATAGAAATGATAACTGAATATAGAAATAATATATGTTAACTGACTGTATGATGTATATGTGCTTAATAAGTTGTAAAATATGTGTGCCTAGCCCTTTTATTATTAAAATCAATTTTTAGAATTATGTTTTCAATGGAACTATCCCTATCCTGTATTTCACAACAGCTATGTTAAATACAAGTCACTTAGTCCACTGAGAAAAATACGTCCTCGGGCAAAACCGTTCAATTTTCTTCCTATATTACAAACGATACCATGCGAGGTCGGTCATTGGATCGATCCTTCTCAATAGACCCATTTGCAGTTTGGGTTATTTTCCGTTCCAACCAGTGGTCCACAAATGGTTCATCAAAGATCGTGGTATGTGCTGTCCTGTTTGTGGGAAAGTGCATATAAAATACCCTTTGCTGCTAATCGGAAAGAGTAGCCTATGTGGCTGCATCGGGTTTCCTCTATATTCAATATGTCAGAATGACCATATTATGATTGGCGTCCAATAGAGGCGTCGTTAAATAAAACTTAATAAACAAACTACTTTTACAAACAATATCATTAAAATATATAAATAGAATAAGTCAGTATTTTAAAAATATCAATGAACACTATGTTTCTCAATCGTGTTAACCATGGACGTAAATCCTGGGGGACGGGAAGGGGGACACGTACCCCGACTTTTTTGACAGGGGGGACGCCTATGTAATTATCCCCCAACTTCTTGCTTAGAAAAACTGAAAATTTCAGTGACATTAAAATTAAAATGCCTAAATAATAATCTTTACCAGTATTTCTCTT
>JAULBS010032774.1:0-10241 GCA_032355785.1 Symmetromphalus regularis
CACAGAAACTTAAGCTTTTTTTTGAGACTTAAGTTTTTTTTCTGACTTAAGTTGTTTGATAAATACCGCCCCTGGTTTATTCCTGTCCAAACCAGAGCTCTATAACTCAGTAGAGGATCCAGAGGGGGTCGAAGAGGCCCACCTTCCCCTTTTTTTCGTAATATTTTATTTTTTATATATTTTGAGACCTCATTTATTCAGACGGTATCGTTTTTCTGAAATGTGTCTGTATTAACAAATTTCCATACTACTGAAACATTGGGAGTAATCTCTCTTGAAAAATAAATGAAGAAAAAAACTATGAATTTTATTTAGTTCAAATTGTATTAACTCACCTCATTGTTGGTTTAAACAACGTTTATTTACGTTTTAACTTTGGGACTGGCCAACAGGTTCATTGTTGAGTGAGCATGAACTCAATTGTCAATTCATTTCAATGTTATTTATGTCTCACCTTCTAAAATATAATACACCAAACCTTAATTAACTGTTGCAAAGATAAAGAAAACAGTAAAACAATAGCTGTGCTAACTAGCACTCCTACAATAAGCACCCGATAAGCGTTAAGAATCCCTTTGTAGTCATGTTGGCTCGCTTCGATTAAGCAACTGGCCATGAGTGACATTTCTGTTCTGTTTGATATTAGAAATTAGTGGAGTATGGTTAAACTGAGCAAATTGTCATTATTTCTCACACATTGTTTTGGATTATGACCATCCGGTTCTGGAAACTGAATTTCTGGATTAACGGACACATTTACAGTGTGGGAGTTTTGTTTTATTGAATGATCATCTGTAAGGTGGGGTTTCCGGATTACTGGAGTTCGGATAAACGAGATCTCACTGTATATATTTTCCAAGTTGAAGGATGTGAAAATTAACACTTTTTCCTCAGTCCTGTTCACCCATCACATTTGGACACCCCCCTTCAGAAATCCTGCATTCACACCTGAAACTGATATATAAGTACATATAAAAGACCCCATATGGATTTCATTTGAAGACTAAGTGTCAGAGTTACTGATTTCATTTTAACATTTTCCTAATTCCTATAAGCATTTTGACAGACAGGCATTCCTCTTTCATATGTCTGTGCTACATACCAACATGTACATTTTCATCAACAGACAGAAGCAAGCATAAACGTATATGTTGACAAATATACATAATTCTTTTTTTATTATTGCCCCAAAATACATTGGTAATTTAAGGAATGGGGATTCCTAATTCATTACCTTACATAATAAATTTTGAAACACTATACAGCATTCAACAAACAAGATATTCTATGTATGAGTGAAAACAATATGCATTATTATAAAAACACACACTTGTATGCAAATACATCATTAAGTGATGGATCTACTTTTAGTTAATGTATAAATTGTTATTGTGAAGAGTATAATGGGTGCCATTAACAAGGAAGGATTTATAAATAATTTTTGTTCACAGTCTTAATGTATTAATTTTCTTGAGCAAACCAACACAGAGAAATCAATGAATTTCACTGTAATTAATGATAATGGATTAATATTTAATGTTCAGAAACCAAAATCATGATGTCACACATGACTTGCAATTACTCATCTGCTGCTCTTATGCTACAAACTGGACATTATGTGATTACCAAATACCAAGATGTTTTATGATTCTTAATATAATGTTCAAATTAAGCATGGAATATTTGAATTTAAATATTAATTATTATGAAGTGAAACATATATTACACAATAAAGCATCAACTCATTACCATTCTCAGAACCTTTCGCATACCTTCTCACCATCAAACACATGTAGAATATCATCAATGTCAACAACATTCGAGTCATTTGGCAAATTTAAACCCCACCCTACAGGAATGTTAAGAATAACCAAAAATTGTTATTGGATGTTCAATCTGGAGCATTTAGAGTTTTTATCTGTTTTTATGAATACAGCTTGAATTTCAAAAGTTCTACCCTTGCTGCCTATCTTGATTTGTATTCTGCCATAAAGTAACATCATTATTTCAAATCTGCCACTCATTACTTTTATTATATGCATTACTGTTCTTATTATCCTGCTTTGTTTCTGGATATTCCCTACTTATTTTGAACAGTATATAAATATCTAAAAGAAATAAAAGCACCTATAATTCAACTCAAACATTAATACAATCATGTAATATTATTTCAAATATTAGTTATTTTGAATTTCTCTTCTTTATCACGGAATGTTTAACAGTGTTCTGAGAATGAGATTTTGAACCAGAAATTGTAGTTTCCAAGTGTTTATCTTTCTGTGAGAAAAAGTTACATTAGAAAACAAATCACACAATGACATGGACATGACTTTATAAATTTACAGCCACCTTCAAGAATAAAGTTCTTCACACTCATAAACTTAAACATGTAACTGTCAAACATACATTGTAAATGTAAAGTTACACTTTTTCAAGAATATGAGTCCAGGCTAATCAGTATAAGCAAATTTTTAAAATAATTTTCCTACACAGTAAACAAATATTCAATGAAAATATAGTGTAAAAATATGAATCATAACAACACCAAATACAAAAATATTAATAAAAATAATTATTAATCTATTTCATTAATTTAATTAGAAATTTACATACCTACATAACAAAAAATTCTTCTAGATCCACTTTAAAGACAGTTAAGTATGTGTCCAAACCGAATTAAACATTTCACTCAATTACACACAAATGACAAATTAGAAAATACTGAAACGTAACTAGTATCTGGTATTTCTACCTAAGCGAATCACAACTATGCAAACAACTATACTATAGCACACCCAATTTCGGACAGTAAGCAAACAATGAATAACACGATTACCCCACCCGTGTATAATTTAGTACATTTTAAATTGCATAATGCACAAACACTGCACAACGTGTTAGCACATTTGTGTTTACTACGGAGATCACTGATTAGGATACGTGGGATTTACTGCATAGATAGGCCTTTGTATTCTTATCAATGTTTGCTTTCTATATTGCCTATGTTAAGCCATATTTACTCTGTAATGCTCGAGTAACTCCAAACTAGGATATGTTCAGGTATTTGTGCAAATTATGTACCAGTTATGAATGAACATATTGGCACAGCTCACCTGCCAATCAAATCCTTCAATGCATTAAATCAATTATGCTAGAAAGTACATATTACAGTCTGTCTATGATAAAATGTATCAAATCAAATTTGTCTAAATATGCTTGAAAGTACATATATGTATTTAGTCCATATTAAAAAAAGAATAGTTAAAGTAAGAACCAGTGACTGCACAGGGAACATTTTTGTTCATTATCACATAGCAAACTACTGTGAAATTTTTCGAAGATAGCTACACACTTCTAGCATGGAGAGAAATCTCAGTTAATATGGGATCAGTCCTACAAAATCTCACATAATGCCAGACAGATGCCCTAGCATGGAGAGAAATCTCAGTTAAAATGGAATAAGTCCTACAAAATCTCATATGATGCCAAACAGATGCCCTAGCATGGAAAGAAATCTCAGTTAATACGGGATCAGTTCAACAAAATCTCACATAATGCCAGACAGATGTCCTAGCTTGGAGAGAAATCTCAGTTAAAATGAGATCAGTTCTACAAAATCTCACATAATGTCAGACAGATGCCCTAGCATAGAGAGAAATCTCAGTTAAAATCGGATCACTCCTACAAAGTTTCACACATTGGTAGACAGATGCACTAGCATGGAAAGAAATCTCAGTTAAAATCAAACTTAAATGTAATTTAATGAGCAGTGCAATCTAACAAAACCATAACAAACAATGCTTAAAACAGTTTCTGCAATATGTGGGACTTAACAGGGATGTTATTAAATTTATGGCTTGGGCTTCATTAATCATTGCTTTTTTCAGCAGTAGATGTAGATGAGAATAATAATTTAATGAGAATGACACAATTTGTTACAACTAATCTTCCCTGAGATCCTTATTTACAACACAATGAAATCAAATACACACATTTAGTGATGAAATCAAATACATACATTTAGTGATGTCATTTAAACAAAATAACCAAAGTAAGTGATAAACATTACCGGTAAGTGCATAGGGTTGTGCCTAGTCAGTTTCGTGTGACAGCCAAGTGACTGAAGGCCCATTAATATTAGCAGGTCTGGATGCAGTCTAGTCAAGATTTTAAATTTAAATTAGAATACCCTTTGACTTGTACCTCCCCTTTCATGTTCACTGTACAATTGTAATATAAATATTTACACCATTATTTTTATTGTTTAATGTTGTTATAGAGTAATATATATATATATATATATATATATATATATGCAATGAAATCTTGACAAAAACACGACCTGATTATCCCAGATTACTCTCCGAACTGGCCATTTTGTTTGGTCCAGAATTTACTGTTTAGTAGCATTTGGTCAATATATATACCAATATGTCAGTTCACAAATAAAGAAATTGGTTTTTAACTTCAATAATTTTAACATGAAATAGAGGACATTTTCTGATTAACAGATTTACCCAGTGTCAATTTATTACAGAAAACATGCAATGGAACCAACTCTTTTTTGGAAAGGAGAATTAAAGAAAAAGATCCCATCAAAACAGGCTTTTTTCTGGGGTACAGCGATGATCTGTCTTTTCCAGTTTCCATTGTATATACTTGTATGGGAATCATGTAAAAGTAAGCCAAAACCTGGAGGCTGTAAACCCACAACACAATATTCCCTCTTTTTTTTGACAAAGAAGATAAAATCAATCATAATTGTTTTTGTAAATAAACAAAGCAGGTCACTTTTACCTGCTGGCTACCTCTTTCATCACTGGTATAACAGCAAATGTATTTAATGATCAATATGATCAATATACAAATGTAATATACTGTACAAGACGCGACACATCGAAACATCAGTGCATTCAGTCAGAAAATAAGTTAAGTGCTTAAAAGACAAACAACCACCTCCAAACTCCAAAAGTTTTGTATCACGTACACAATATATTAAAGAATTTTACTTTATTGTTGCTATGGTATCAAAAATGGTAATTGAAAAGTGCAACAAAAATGGATAAAATGAATTTTTTAAAAATGTTTTCACTTCAAAACATTTAATATTCAAACTATTTTCTTCAAAATTTGTAGAAATATTTGACCTTTTGTTTTATCTTCAAAACTATTTTTTTTTTTTTTTAACTATTAGAACCAGAAGAACAGTTAATGATAAAAATGGCAGCACCACCTGACATGATACAAAGTGTAGGGCAATCAAAACTATTCTCATTTAAAATGTTTATAACAACATAATGGATTGGATGTTTTATTAAATTTGTAGCTGTAAATTATGTGATACCATGATGCAGAGTTTTAAAATCAAATACAGTATAACCTAAAACCAAAATTCAATGTAACTAAATCTGCAACAATATTAACACTGATAACCACTGACATTTCAGAAAACAGTAGGGATATCACCTACTTGCAAAGTCATACACACATTTAAGACAGTCATGTTGTTATGTGAATCAGTTATATATAGAAGTTATATTCTACTAAATTTGATTATGTGATAGAATGGAAAGATGACCTTTTAAAACAGGTGGTGTAGTGATTAAGCTATCAGATTCTCAGCTAACAAATAATGCAATAAAATCTCAGTAATTAAATCGGATTTTTAAACTAAGTATCGTCTCTAAACAAGAGTGAGTCCTCCACAAGGTTCAGTGAGTTTGTGTACACCATTTACACTGACCAGTTATCAACAACTGGTTTAGCAAAGGTTATGGTTTGTGCAATCCTGTCTGTGGGATAGTGTATATAAAAAATCCCTTGTTTATTGGTAAGAGTAGCTTCATTAGTGTGGCAGCAAGATGTTTTGTCTCTTATACTAACACCAACACTAACACAGCACACGAAGACGAGTTGTGTGTCCAGGACAGTGTGCTTGAACCTTAATTGGATAAAAGCATAAAAATGAGTACAACCAACTACTCTGAGGTCCACTTTCAACCATGATTCACAGATCATTTACATGAGTTAAAAAACAGGTTCAACAATTTAATCAATGTTGAAATGTCAATAAGAAATATGTATTCATGAACATTCGAGGTGGCCACCAATCAAGCTAATTTCATTAGATGTAAAACAAATTTATAACTCCACAACCTTACTCCTTTTTTCTAATCACCTCATCCTGTTATGGTCCCCAGTTGTTAACCGTGACAACAATGAGTTTATAAATAAACTCGTGACCACAAGCAGGAAGAATTAATCAAGTCATAGCACAGAAACATGATAAAATATTTATGATTTGGATCACAAATGTAAACAAGTAAAATAAGTTCCAGATCATACCAGGAATCCGACTACACAATCTATTAAAAAATACCATCATCCATACAACAAAATTAAATGTGTGTCATTTGATTCCGCAATACAGTTAAACCAATCATAAGCAGCCATTAAATAAAACAACTGCTTAATACAGGCAAAATGTACTAAATTATCTGTTTTGGGATAAAATCAGGATAAATCAGTTTGACAGGTGGATGCTTAATACAGATGGATGCTTAATACAGGTAGTTGCTTAATACAGGTGGGCACTTAATCAGGTGTGCCTGTAGTCTGATATGTTCTTACAAAATATAACATTATGATTAATTAATCACCGGTTAACAAGGTGAAGGTGGCCCAGTGGTATTACATCGGACTCTCAAGCTGAAGACTGTGGATCAAAACCTGTCAGAAGCATGAAAATGACCAAATACATGTATCTGACATTGAATAGCCGATGATTAATATATCACAGTATTGTTGTAAAAAAAAAAAAGTTAAAAAGGATGGATAATAAGGATTCCAGAATAAATTTTAAAACAAATGTGCATACAATGATAGTAGCAACATTTTACATATGCATGTATTATATTTACTGAAGTTAGTTTCACTACTTTGAATGTGTTAACATTGGAGTACCACATAATATACACACTATGATAGCAGTAACATTCTAAATCTCTATGTATTTTTTTCAAATTGGTTCCACTACTTTCAATGTGTTAAGATTGGAGTACAACATAATATACAAACTATGATAGCAGTAACATGCTAAATCTATGTGTGTATTTTTCAACTTTGTTCCACAACTTTCAATGAGTTAACATTGGAGTACAACACAATATACACAGTTTGATAGCAGCAACATGCTAAATATGTGTGTATTTTTTCAACTTGGTTCCACTTTCAGTTTTGTTTACATTGGAGTATTGTTTTCATCCACATCTGCACAACATTGGTCTACTTTGTTCAAATGACTTGGCAGCAATGTCATGCATCACTCAGTCTCGGTGAAACAGTACAAATGCACTAAGCTGGTGATCATTGTTTCAGTATTTAGTCACTTGTGAGGTGCAAAAGGCCTATATAAGCATCTCACCACTGGAAAAACTGATTTAAAAAACACCATAATACATCTACATTTTTCCAAAAAATTGTATATATTTACTAATGCAGTATTCTACCCAAAGCACTCAGGATCAGATACAGGAATTTTGGCAAGGGGATCCAAATATATATTTAATATTGTAGGGGTGGTCTAAAGTTAATTATGACCAAATTATAATGGGGAAAAATAAATGCAGATAGCTTCAGTGGAAGGACGTGCATATCGAGTTCCACTAGGTACCCTCCGTTGAAAATCATGAATAACATGTATATTATGTACCTTAATTAATATTAATTAATAATATTAAATATTAAAAATATCCATTCAAGCTATAAAAACAAACCCATTTAAAATTCTGGTATCAACTAGTGAATACATCACACATTTATACATAAATAATGACATTCAACAAGCCATCCATTGCCAGTGTAAATAAGCCTTATAAAGAAATGAAATTCTAACATTTCACCTTTATACAGGTAATAAGAAACAACAAGTCCTAAATTTCATGTCAAGTGGACTCAATATAGTCCAGACCTTACCTATGTTCACATGGACAGCGAGTCATCAATAGGACATTTTCCTGACAACCAGGAAACACGAAACACATGCAGCACAATGATATCCTTCTATTGTGTGAGCCATTCATGACCTACAAATATCACAATTCATGTCTGTCTCCCTGCTTCTACAATACAGCTAGATGCACAGCATGTTACTCAGCCTGGCTGGCAACTGGAAATCAGTCATGTGACTTGAAAAGATGAAAACTAACAGGTAGCATCCATCCACTGCATATCATACCACAGAACAGAGATGGCAATGGTGGAGGTCTTTGAAGCATAGAAAAAAACATATCCTCTCCGATAAATGAGTAATTAACTGTCGTAGATCTTTCAACTCCGGCTTGTTGTTCTCAGTCACGTCTTTCTCTGAACATCCTGACCAGAATGGTGACTGTATTTCCTTCTGTTGCAAGGGCCTGATCCCGTGTTATAATGAGGGGTGTCTGTGTTCGAGCTTAGGAGTCTTAGGTTTATCAGAAAATGTAATACAATTAATGACACCAGTACAACACATTGATTTATTAATCATCGGCTGATGGATGTCAAATATTTGTTGATTTATTAATTATTGGCTATTGGATGTGAAACATTTGTGTTTACTATGGAGATCACTGATTAGGATACATAGGATTTACTGTATAGACAGGCTCGGTCTTGGTGGTCTAGCGGTAGAATGTCAGACTCTCAAGCTGATGACAGTTGTTCAAAACCTGTTGGAGGCTGGCTTACACTTCACTATGTGTCAGAAAGTATACTCTAGTGATGTTGAAAAAAAAAAAATGCTCGAGTAACTCCAAGCTAGGATATGTTCAGGTATTTGTGCAACATATGTTTGTACCAGTTATGAATGAACATATTGACACAGCTCACCTGTCAATCAAATCCTTCAATGCATTAATTAATCATGCTAGAAAGTACATGTTGCAATCTGTCTATGATAATATATTTGATTATACATTAGTATATAATGAAACTGGTCTAAAGATGCGATAAAGTATATGACAAAAAGTTATCAGAAGAAATTTGCTCTATATCTCTATTAGAAACAAGTGATCTTTTATTTATACTTTCTCTCAGAAATAATTTCTTATTTCACATCAGTTTTACATGGACTGTTGGGGAAATGTTGATGATATAAAAGATAAATAAATAAACAAATAAATAAATAATTTCATTTTACATGCTTTCAAATTAAGAAAGGTATATCGCCCACTTGGTAGAGAATTTATTGAGAGCATTTTTACTCAAATATATGATGTGTTTTTCTATAATATGTTGTTGTTTTGCTTCTTTTTGAAAATGAATAATGCTCAATTGTACATTTTGCACTTTACATTTATATATGAAATACTGCTAAAAGTAACAAGAAATCAAAAATATTGTCTGTTTTAGGATTTTCTTTGTATCCAAACATAACCAGCTCAAGTGATAAATTTAAGTTGAAAATATGAGTACAGGAATTTGATAATCAGCTTGATTTTAAGTCATGACAATTTTGCAAATATATTTAACGTTTTTATTGTTTCTTCAAAATATGTTCTACATTCATCAAGTATAAAATCTGTATCATTAGCATATTGTGAAATAACATATTCTTTATTATATTGGTCCACTAAATGGGCTTAATCTTCTAGCACTGAACCTCAGGCAAATGTTAAATGAACAGCTAAACCCACCCCAAATAAGCAGTGTCAACCTGTCTACATTTAATTTATGTTTAAATTAGATGGTGAACACTAGGGTGAGCATGATTAATAATTAATGTGCTCTAGTGGTGTCGTCAAACAAAATAAACGTGATGCCTATAAAATGTGTTTAGTGTCTTTAATATAAGAACGTTTGTCTGACGTACTGATCATACAATATATATTATGACTTAAAATTAAATCAGTTTTTCTTAAAAACTATAAAATTAGTTATGGGTGGAATCGAAAAGCCCGTGGGACGCATACTCTGATTGGGTTTTTCCCTTATCTCCACTAGTGTCCCATGAGTGGTTTGTATGTCAAAGGCTGTGGTATGTGCTGTTCTGTCTCTGAGAGACTGCATAAAAAGCAGTGGCGTAGCTTCCATTGGGGCAAGGAGGCAACTGCCTCACTAGATTTTTTTCCAGTAAAAAAATTAATGTGATTAATATTATAAAAGTTGATTAAAATATGAGAAATAAAAACCTTTGTCAAAGTTGTCTCACTACAAAAAAGACCCAAGCTACGCCAATGAAAAGGTCACTTGCTGCTAAGGAA
>JAULBS010032784.1:0-10240 GCA_032355785.1 Symmetromphalus regularis
GTTATCACCATTCTGAGGCAGGACTGTGCTTTTATTAAGTTTTCCTTTCTTCTTGATTCATTGTCTTTCCCTAGAGAACAGGCCACCTGCCCGTGAATAAGCCCATTCACTAAGCGGCAAACGAACTGCTTTACCCCCTCCAGGGCTTATTCCCGGTCAAATACGGTATTACCAGAGAGGGCATACTATTAAAATGGATATACAAAAAGCAAATGATTAGAGTGGGCACATTATTATAAATGACAAATGATCAGACACTTCATAAAGGGCACATGATCAGACACTTCACTGATCATAAAGGGCATATTAGAGCGCATACATACAATCGTAACAGGCACATAATCACACTGCATGTGATCATAAAGGGCATAATATAGGGCATACATACAATAATAAAGGGGACATGATCAGACACTGCATGTGATCATAAAGGGCATATTAGAGGGCATAAATAAATAATAAAGGGCACATGATCACACTTCTGTGATCATTAAGGGCATATTAGAGGGTACATATACAACCAAAAAGGTCACGAGACACTGCATGTGATCGTAAAGGGCATATTAGAGGGCATACATACAATCCTAACGGGTACATGATCAGACACTGCATGTGATCATAAAGGGCATTTTAGAGGGCATACATACAATAATAACTGTCACATGATCAGACACTGCATGTGATCATAAAGGGCATTGTAGAGGGCATACATACAATAATAACTGTCACATGATCAGACACTGCATGTGATCATAAAGGGCATATTAGAGGACATACATACAATAATAAAGGGCACACACAATCATAAAGAACACATGATTGGATAGACGTCTATTTACAGTGCTTGTGATGACAATGCTTGGTGATTTGTTGTTAACTTGTAGACAGATCTTGTAAACCCTCGGAGAGGAAGTCTTCCGACGAGTCGGTTAGCGTGTGAAGAGCGTACGCACGCTGTTCTTCAGGAGAGAGACCACACGAGCCGTCCCAATGTGCCTCGTGCATTGCGTGTGACTGAAATTAAACAAGACATAACAGTTTGTGTGGCATATTTATTATGTATAGAGGGATCTACCTAGCTTTTATAAAAGAGGTGTACCTGAGACTCATCTGTTTCTTTTCTGATGGTCCCAACCTAAAACCTAAGGGTCCACAATTTAGTCAAGAGTTGCAGAAAACAGGTTTAGCATTAAGAATTTTTTTTTTTTTGTCTTCATTTTTATTTGTTTTATATTGAATAAATGAATTCTTTTTTATGACACTAAAATGTCTCTATACACCCTCCACCCCACCCCCTATTGTTTATTCACGACTGAGTCGATTATATAACCAAAACAGTTTTGATATTTTTATAAGAGTCCCATAGGATGCAGTTAGTCTGATTTTGGGGGTTCAGATGACATTTTATTGCATCCTTTATGCAGGTTTTGAGAGTCTTGTAAATCCCTGTGTATATATTGTGTGTTATACGAGGGAGAGGGATATAGCGTAAAGTGGTCGATTATCAGATTGTTCCTTATCAGTGGACTCGTTTGCAGTTGGGCTATTTTCCATTCCAACCAGTGGTCCACAACTGGTTTATCAAAGGTCATGGGTATGTGCTGTTCTGTCTGTGGGATGGTGCATATAAAAGATAAAAGAGTCCTTGGTGCTTATCAGAAAGAGTAGCCTATAGGGTGGCAGTGTGTTTCCTGTAAATAAATATGTCAGAATGACCATATGACTGACGTCCAATAGCTGATGATACGATAAAAATCAATGTAAATGCTCAAGAGGTGTTGTTAAATAAAACAAACTTTTAAACTTTGTTTCATGACACCACTAGAGCACAATGATTTATTAATCATCAGCTATTGGATGTCAAATATAATCAAGTATATGTCAGCCTCCAACTGGGTTTGAACCACAGTCTTCAACTTGAGAGTACAATGTCCTATTTCACAAATATGTAAGCATAAAATAAATTATAAGCAAAGACTGCATGTTGTTCAAATAACTAAAATAAACCTTTTTTTTTTTTTTTATTTACTTGCATTTTTGCAGATATGCACATCGTATTTTGAATAATTAAATGTCCCCAATTAAACATATACTCCGATAATAAAACAGTTTGTTTTTATATCCATATAAAATTTGTTTTGCGAACAAAGAACATTAAATGATTCAAGAGCTTCACTATTACTTACCATTTTAACATTACGAATCCAAACCTTTTTACACTTATCAAGACACACAGGGCAGGAGCGCTCTAGAGTAAAACCTCCACATTCTTTACAATCCTCAGTACACTGTCCATCATACCAGCTTTTGTGACATCTGTGAGAAAAACAACATACATGTATTCGAGAGTATAACCTCCGTATTCTTTACAATCCTCATGATACCAGCTTTTGTGACATCTGTGAGAAAAACAACATACATGTATTCGAGAGTAAAACCTCCACATTCTTTACAATCCTCATCATACCAGCTTTTGTGACATCTGTGAGAAAAACAACATACATGTATTCGAGAGTAAAACCTCCATATTCTTTACAATCCTCATCATACCAGCTTTTGTAACATCTGTGAGAAAAACAACATACATGTATTCGAGAGTAAAAAATCATGGTAGATATTAGTGTAGTCAGGTATCGACCATTTCTGTTTCCAAAATAATGCAGGGAAGTCTGTTTAATTAATAAACTGCACTATTTGGAGACCAGTAATAATGTTTTTGGAGAAAATCTGGAATTCCATTTCAGATAGATTATTCCGTGATTCCATGGTCATGGAAAATCAGTGCCTCTAAACTGTATCTGTAAACCAAATAATAAAATAAAACAGGCCTTATGTAAATACAGTAGAATCCTCTTAATTGCATAGTCATGGTACTGGTAGCCAAATATTTTGTACAATTAACAGGATTATTCCTTTATCAGAAACACCTATTTAAAATCATGTTACTATTCTTGTACTATCTGGTATAAAATCAAAGCACATTTATCACAGTGATCACAAAAATCAGAAATATTCAATACAGAAAGGAATTCTTTGACCATGTAACCTGATTGCTACAAGAAATATTAAAATAGAATACTGTTAATCTTATTTTGTGGTTATTTTGTGATTATTTGATAAAAATGTTAAGATCTGCCATTGTTTTTGGTACTTTGTAAGAAAAGAAAAAGAAACATTTTCTACATTTTCTTATGCAATTAACCAGACATTACAAAGAAAACATGCAATTAAAAGAAATTATTTGTATATACATGCATGTATTTGCATACAAAAGTTCTGTGCAGCAGAATGTTATGCAAATAACATTATTATTATGAGGAATGCAATTAAGTGGACTTCACTGTACTACAGAACTATCTTACAAGTGACAGGTGGCTATTTTTCTTTGGTAAGCTTCGGACTTCATCATGTCTTCCACTTCATCTTTAGTGTAGTCTTTACCCTGGTCTTCCTGCTCGGCTGTCTGAATTGCATAGTAAACAGTCGCTTTCGGACCATTCAAAACCTCGTCAACTAAAATGATATCCACATTTTAAACTTTAGTTTATGAACATGGACCAGGCATATATAACGTATACAACCCCAGCAAAAAATAAAGTAAAGTTTGTTTTATTTAATGACGCCTAAAGAGCACCTTGATTTTTATCTTATCATTGGCTATTGTTTTCTCAAGGACTATTTTTTTCTTATTAAAAATAAAGTATACTTTACACTAAAATTGTCTTGGAAAATGTAATGGACACTATTTCTCCACAGCATTTATTTTGCCGTGGACATTTTCTTAATTGCATTGGTTAACATTATACATCTATACCAGTAAGTGCTAAATATTTAAACAACCAACTTTTACTAGTTAATAACTTGGGGACATATTTTTGGAGAAAAGACATTGCCATTTCGCCAGCTAGATTACTGCCTGCTGATAGCAAACAGTATTAATAACTTCATGTTTACAATAAAAAAAATAAAAAATTATTTAACAGCATATTATTCATGTAGATGAAAAACCTCTTCTTGTAAAGATTGTATGTTTTTTGAATAACTACCCATATGTTGGAAAATCTACATGTTACATTGTGACAACAATTTCAAGACATTGTACATGCAACACAATAAATTTAAATTCTTGGAACAGCAGTACAAATTGGCTGCAAACCAATTAAATGGCAGCTTTTATAGCTGCATTTTCGATTGCAATCAAATATTTTAATGGCTACATATATATGCACATGGCAGGCCATAGGATTTCAAATTTCATGGGAAACACTTTATCAGTTCCATACTTCTGGATCATGTGAACCCATTGGAAACTGTTTTTTGGTTCCCTGAAAATAAGTCAACGGAACACAAAAATCATGGAAAACGAAATTTTGGTTCTGTAATTTTTAAGACATGCTACCAACATGCTACGGGTAACAATTGTTACCACGAAGCCCTCACATGGTATTTCAAACACCAATATACCTTCTGTTTCAACATTGGTGTTTGGTACAATGTCCATGGCCTCTTCCGCAACATTTTCATCATCAGAAAATCCCTCATCATCACCAGCCACTGCCCCAGCTACTGCCTGGTTGCCACTCATTTCTGAAAATAATTTCTTTATTATCTGAAATGGCAAACATTTCTGCACTCACCCACTTCCCACCCTACATACATACAAAGACTTACATCTATAAATCATTAGTGACAAAATTATCTAAATAATAATTAATATAATAATTCTTGCATAACAAATAATTCTGGCAATAAGTGTGCGTGTTGAGATGAAAAGATTTTATAAAAACAATACAACAGGCCATAGGATTTCAAATTTTATGGGAAACACGTTTTCGGTTCCATGCTTTTCGAACTAATCGGAAACTTTTTTTTTAGTAATCCAAAATAACGCAGCAGTGATACAAAATCATGGGAAACGAAATTTCAATTTGGTGATTCTGATGACATGGAACTGACATGCTATCGACATGCTATTCTCAAATTGGTTAATACATATTTATTAGTTACATAAATTCAGTTGTGTAAAAAAAACCTTCCCAATTATGACTAAAATCGTGCTAATTTTCCCAATCCCTTCAGCCATAGGACCGTGGTGAAAAAATTCGGGCCAAATTCCTGCAGGTTATAAATGGCATATGATTATCAGACTTTGTTATTTGATGTACTGTCTGTGAGAAAATGCATATAAGACCACTTGTTGTTAGTGTAAAAATATAGCTGGTTTTCTCCAATGACAGGTCAAAATTTACAAATATTTGACATTGATTAATTGATGACTAATAATGATGTTGTTAAATAAAAAATAAAAATAACGTTTTTAATTCCCACGAAGAGATAAGGTAATGTTTAAGTAGGCACTTGCATAACCCAGGCTTTTCATTTTATTTGAGAGTAGGAGTTGGAAGGAAGAGAGTAGGAGGAGGAGATACTTTAAAGGACCTCGTTTTTTTTTATAAGGGGAAAGTAGACGGCTCAAGTTTGCAAATAGACCGGTAAATGCGCCGCCTGCTGCCTTGTTTCGAAAACACTGATAACCCATATGCTGCATTGTAAATGTGAGTGACGTAATATTGCATACAAAAAATTGGCAGCATATTTTTTTAATCAGATTTATTAACTAAAGATCAAAATTGATAAGATTTTGTGTTTTGCTATTGAAAGTATCCTAAAGTGCCAAAATGCATCCTGTCCAAAATGTGTTGTATATTACTTCCAAATAAACAATGGTTGTGAATTTTAAAACACCACACCACACATGTTGGCAATACAAGTCTTGATTGCATAGATCATCATTCTAATAGACGTAAAAAAATAATATGCAGAAAATAAGAAAAAAATTTGGAGGGGACACAAAGGTCAATTACAGTTCTTTTCCACTCTGAAATTTAATCAAATATTAACTCGTTTTAAGGCAGATTTTACAAAGCGATTTGTCACATTACAGTGATTGGAATCGTCCACCTCTTAGGTTTGCAATCACGATACTATGGAATTCTTTTTGGCAGGAACATGTTTCTTACAGCAACGTCACGTGCAATAGTCGCAAGAATGGAACGCATTTTGGCATTAGTAAATTAATTATAACATTTGACAACACATTAGAAATACAAGTGAGTAAGAACATTTTTTTTTTTTTACTGATTGCATTACTAAATTCAACAACGTAAGCACTGATGTCTTTAATTGCCATAGTCAGTACAATTAGTATGCGAATGCATTATTTTGTCATCAATATATGTGATCAAGATCATTTTTGTAGTAATGAGCTAGCACTGACAATTCCATTCAGTAGACAGCTAGTGCATTAATGACACTCCAAAAGTCTTTAAAATGCAATATCTCCGTGACAATTTAATCTTTTTTTTCAAACTTTCAAAAATTCTCAGTTTGTCTTAATAATAATATTTATTATCTATGAGGCACAGCATAACAAGGGGCAGATTTATCGTACGATTTCCTTCATATGTCATAACAAAATTGTATGTCCTCCTGGCATTTTCATTTAACGATTGGCTGTTGTAAGAGTACAATTTTTTCTGATTTGCTGATATGACATTCCACAGAAATTAGAACAAAAATATGTCACAAAAGAGGCAGTTTGATGTTAGTATCAAAATAAAATGGCAGCTAGCAGTGTCTTGACTCCATCACTTGACCCACAGTAAGCTTGAATGGTTCATTGCAAATGACACTTTCTGATTATTACTTAATAGATTTAACTCGTTACTAATTAATTCAATTACTGTGTATTTGTTTTCTTTTTAGTATAAATATGTTTCTCAAATTACAGCTGTTGGTACATGTGTACTCTTTACTTAGGGGTGTATAAATATGATGTCACTTTAAAATGGGTTGTGATTTCATTTTTAAGACATCACAAACATTACTCTGCCATTAAGGAAACATTAGTTTGTAAACAATGTCTGGAATGTTCATTTAACAGGAAAGTTCTACGGTAATAAACAGAATATTATATTTGTGTCCATGACTGACGATGTTTACGACACTCGTGCCTAAATTATCTCATTTCCCTCGCTCTTGATCAGGGAAATATGATAATTTAGGCACTAGTGAGTCATGTCATAAACAACGTCTGACATGGACACTCATAAATTACATAATAGTCATATAATATCCTCTATGTCTATGATCTTCCTTTCTCAAGAAAAGTAAATGGAAATATAACATTTTTAATTTTTAGGTAAAGTGCCTAGTTTAAGAAGCTGAAAGACCAAGGTCCATTTTGATTTTCATAAAAATAGCACACAAGCACAGGTATTGTAACGACTGGGTGTCATTCTGCGTTAGACAGTTCACCAGAGTTATGGCCCCTCCTTTTCTAAGCTTTCAGACGAATGGGGACATTTGAACTCAAATTGGATGGATGTCTGGAAAATTTTATAATTTGCAATGGCGTAGGACAATAGAGAAGCATATTCTTTAAGAAAAATAATGTACCAGAACTCTTGGCAAAATAAATAATTCAGTAAACTCTTGAAAAACTAGAGACTTGCTCTTTTCATGAAAATGTTGTTTACTTCCGGTATTTACTTCCGGTGAAAAACACTTTCTGGTAGTCGTTAAACGTAACTATGCTATTTGCACGTTAGCCGTGTACATAGACACGTGTACAACAACAGACATTATCACATATATACAAACAATTAAAAACAAATATATTTTTTCTCTGTATAGTTTTCAAATTTGTAATGAATAAAAAACACCAGTATATACGGTATATTATATTCACACACAATTATATCTCGAATTTCTAAGACAATTAATAAATAGGCTTAATATGTTGACTTACCTTATTTTTCATCAATGGAGGTAAAACATAGCACAGACTCTAGTCGTATTCCGTTGGCAAAGGGGAGAACAAGTCCAATCCATCTAAAACTGAAGAGATAATTTTATGTTTATCTCCTTTGATCACATAATTATACCCATATTTTTGCAAACCGCCACATCGCAGCGCACTTTGCGTTTTGCCCACCACAACCGTCACTAAACCTATGGTGACATGTGGGTCATCATATGACCGGAACAAGGAACTGTGGGTTTTAAATTTTTTCCCGATTTTCTTCAGATTTGATAGGTAGTTCGGGTTTCTTCTTGCAGCGCGTTCATAAACGATTAATATACAGAATATTTGTTATCAGCGAACTCGAAAATCTTTGATCTAATGGCAAGTACTAGTAGATTTGTCAATCATTTCTTATTAGAACTATATTTCCCAGCTACCGTATGGTAGCTGGAAACCCAAAAGTGTTTACTTCAGTGTTGTTTGGCGCTAGATAGCAAACATCAGTAATAACAAAACTGTCAAGCGTCAGCCATAAACTCGGTCTTCAATAGACAATACACCATTACAGATAGTTTCTAGATTACGTCCGTCAAAGACTGTATCTATGACAGGCGTGTACGAACAGTATTCTGATGGAAAGACATGAAAAATTACCCACATTCAAATCCTGAAGCACTGGGGGCGGAATAGGTAATACATTTATGGTGGTGGGGTACCAGGGGATTCTTCTTTGGATGAGGGCATGTAGATACATTTTAGGTTTATGTATTTTGTATTATAGACATATGGATATAGAACTACAACTGTATATACGTTGTACACAAAACCGCATAGACCTTGAAATCCACCGCAAGTAATGGTTGATGTCAGTATTCATTATGTTATCTAATGTTTAAATTGTTTAATGCTCTTGAAGTTATTCTTAACATTACTATCAGGGGGTGGCTTCAAGAATTGTTTAATGTTTTGAAAATTCTAATAAACGTTCATGTTATTCTTAATATTACTAACAAGGATGGCTCCAAGAATTGTGAACGACGGACGGGTAATGGGCGCATAATAGCGATAAAAAATATTAATACTAAAAGGGGTTGAAAGGGGTTACGATCTAATTATTGTTCCAAATTAAGTTGGGGTAAAAATTGGTCGACAGATAACAGTTACTAGTAGGCATGGGCGATAATCGGGGTAGACGGAGTGGAGGGCTTCCTGGAAGTGGGGTGGAGGGAGCGGGAGAGCTTCCTGGAATTGGGGTGGAGGGAGCGGGAGGGATTCCTGGAAGTGGGAAGACGGAGCCGGTGAGGTAGGGTAGAGGCATCCCCCCCCCCCATAATTCCAATTTGAACAAAGATATTATAACTATAAGATAATTTTAATAATGTTGAAAATCAATTTATAGGTTGACTACTGTTTTACATAAACATGTCTTGCATGTGCTTTCTAGTTATTAAAAGGAAATGAACTTTGCAGAGAAAGACTAAATAACTAAAGTATACAGGGGTGTAGCCAAGGGACGGAATAGGGCCTCGCACCTCCCCCACCAAAAAAAAAAAACTTTTTAAATTTTTCATTTCTAGTAATGAGTACGCCCAGGAGAGCAGGCTGTTTTAGCTCGGCCGATCAATCTCGCCCCTCCCTCATAAAATCTTGGATACACCCCTGAGTATAGAACGCGTGATATTCTCAGATCCAAACTCAATCTCACTGTACAACCAGTGAAAGTGGAGATGGTTCTCTTTTCGAATGGACTAAACAGGACTTAAATGTGTATAATTATAATTGTTAATACTGTAGTGATTGTTTGTCTGTTTTTATTAACACGTTTAATATACGCATTTAGAACTAATATAATTATATATAGTTTGTAATGGTGTATACATATCAAAAAAATTCCAATAACCTACTATTTAAAAAAAAAAAACGGCCACCGTATATATAGCAACTTCTAGGTTCTTCCTGCTTCCGGTTAAAATATATAAGCACGTGTTGAGTGTTTATTTTTTGGCAAACCAAATTCTGAGCGATGCCGAAGTCAAAACGGGATAAGAAAAGTTTGTATTACATAAAGTGTCTCTTACCTGTTACACAAACAGACTAGTGATTATTTCTTAAAATATCCTTATTTTGTCGATTGTTTCAAAAGTTTATAGTCAAACTCAAAATGATTTAAAATTAATTTCAAACTTTAATATTAAACATAGTCCAAAATGGACGGGCTGATTATTGATTATCGATTATAATTTATTATAACCGTTATTGGTTGGCATCCCGTCCAATGTGAGCCATATACCCTCTAAAGAGCAAAGCCCTGCAATTTATTGGCTACAAACGTTTCAGTTTCCTACCAAAACATTATAAGAAATATGTAGATATACAATAAAATTGCCAACTTACGCGCTTATTACATCCCTTTTCACAGTAAATCCCACAGTA
>JAULBS010032792.1:0-58364 GCA_032355785.1 Symmetromphalus regularis
TATATATACTAGTATATAGAGTGGAATTGAACAAATGGCTGAATTTCTTTTTTCTCTTTTCCAAAATTGTTAGAACTGTAACCAGCCCAATGTGTAGTTTCTGTAATTTAATCGTCTTTGCTGAATAAATTATAAGAGCTCACACTGACTATGTGTTAAAATTGCCAAATGTTTGACATCCAATAGCCAGTGATTAATAAATCAATGTGCTGTAATGGTACCATTAAAAAATAAATAAATTATGTGTAATTAGATATATGCCGGTTTTCACTGAGTGTACTGTATTTTCTTCTGGTGGGTGTAAACAGCAGGTGATAGACTAGGTAACAGCATGGGTGGCAAACTGGTCCGTCTGCTTTATCATCACCTGGTCTCTATCAAGGCAAACTCTATTGAAAACATAAGTGCTGGGCTTGATGTCTGTCACTAGCCATTGGTCAGTGGTGGGATGGATACTTCAACACCTGGTTTCCATTAAACCTTTGTACACCATCTCGAGATCAAATAATATACTGAATGAGCCACCCTGGTGGCATATTATTTCAAGCTTCAGTTTGTTCATGTTCTGTTTTGAAGGTGTTAGATGAATAGGGAAATAAAACAAGAGTAGCAGTTTGGATTGGCTTGTAGGCTGGGAAAATGTTCTGGTGGGCAGTGTAGTGATGGGAGAGAAAGTGGAGTTAACAGTCTGATACTGAAAGGAATAAATGGTATGAATTCCAGAACGTACTGGAAAACTTGCAAAAACAAAAAGATGAAGTGAAAGTCTGATACTGAAAGTAATAAATGGTATTGCAGAATGTTCTGGAAAACCTGGAAAAACTAAAAAATGTTTTTCATTACTTTGAAATATCATGAAGATTAATAAAAAAAAACAAAAAAACTTACATAATAAAATGAGCAGTTTTTAACTAAGGGTAGTCTTCACTGTTTATTATGTATAGATGATGATTGCAATGTGCACTAATCACAACCATTCACCTACTGTTATTACCAGTATAAAATACTTGATTAGCATTTTTATTTTTATGGTCCATTATCACTGCAATAGTGATGGGTGTCATCCATTTTTTATTTTAATAAGAATTCATAGTGCCAGATTTAGACTTTGCAAGGCACTAAGCTACATAAAGCATGGAGGACCCTTGATAAAAAGTTACCCCAGAAGGTCTCACAAAGGTGAAAAATATTAAAAATAACAAGAAACAAATTGAAATTTTATGAGCTGTAACTTTTTAGTTTATGCCTAAATCTGACACTGAATTCATACCACAATATATAGATCTTCCAGTGGAGAAGAGATTACATTAGACCATCTAGAGTGTTTATGTTATAGAAAAAGTTGGAGCATGTTTTGAATCCTACCAGCATAAACATAGTTTTAAAAAATTGTTGTGTAAGAAGAATACTACTTTAAAATCTGTTCATTTTGTTATTGTTTGGAAGAAAAGTGAAAAAACCAAATTGATAAACTTTACACTGCAAAAGTATTTGGCCATGAATCAAAACATCAACAAGAAAACTTTGTAATATGCCATGTTTATGTGAGAAAATGTTTTTAAAATGTTTTCCTTTTTTTTTTTTATCATGAAAGCGGGTCAGACCACCTACGATGATAACGTAGTGAACAAGTCTAAAGTAATTTTGTTTTTGAAAGCGACTCTCTATCACCCGACTCCCAACTGATGATGATGTAAAGCAGTTTAATTAATTTGTTTGAAGAGTCTGCTAACTGCAGAGATTCTGAACAGCTTCTTATCTGCACTTTTGACTTGACATGCAAAGGCAGTTGGTGAAGACAGATTGGCCTATGGTGGAGCACAAATCAAATAGCCCATGGAAATGGCATACCAATATGGAGGAACATTTGTCAACAGCACAGCATGCTTCTTACCATGTATGTGGGTGGTCAGACATTTGATGTGTTGTAATTTGAAGGCAAATCCTTTGTGGCTTAGTAAAGGCTAGATTACTTTATACAAAGCCGGCACAGATTGCTTTTATATACTGCTCATCTTGTTTAAAGTGATCAATTGAGAGATTTTTTTTGGAGCCCACTCAAGTGCCCAATGAGATATAGTGATCTGATGTGATTTGATGCGTGCATTTGTACTGTTTTTCACCCTTTTTAGGTTGGAGTTGTCTCTGTAGAAAAACTGCCTCATTTGCATGAGATTGCAGGATCAGTCCCCATCGATATACTTGGATACAAATTTATCATTTTTTCTTACTAGTCCAGTATGATTTTATTTATGGTCTAGCTGACACAAATACATAGATTTTGCAAATTGTAATCAATCTTTGAGCCTCGTAACCTACAGGGGCTGGCTAAGCCATGTAAATTATATATATTTTAGATACTCTGAGATTTTTCAAACATCCAAATTCTGTACTGTATGCAGAATTTTGCAACTGAAAGGCCCTTTCTGCTAAATGAAAAAAGTAATCTTATGTGAGATCTGCAGGTTTTTTTGGTTCACGATGTTTCACACCTACTAGGTACTAATTAAACAATGTTTTTGGAATGACATAAAATCTTCTCTGCTAGACATAAAATTTTAAGAAAAATTTACTTATAGAATGTTCTCTAAAATCCTTTCATCTTGATTTAGAATATTTTTCTTAAATCTTCCCTCCATTTAGAACATAATGTAAAATGTTTCCACTTCATCTTGAACATTCTATAAATCTAAAATCTTCCCACAATTTAGAACAATCTATAAAATCTTTTCTCTTCATCTAGAACATTCTATAAAATCTTCATCTAAAAGTCTAAAAGATTCCTTCAATTTAGAATATTCTATAGAATCTTTCCTCTTCATCTTGAACATTCCATAAAATCTTTATACAGAAGAGTGTAAAATCTTCCCATCATCTAGACTTTTATGTACTGATGTAGGTTTCATTTGTCTGATGAACTTTGAGCATAGAAGATTCTTTTTTTTCTTTCCTCAGCTGCTGCTTGGAGGTAGTTTGTTGTCACAATTTTTTATAGCTTGTAAACAACAAGTCCTGTAAAGTAGTTTTGTGTATTTCTATATTAATGCAAGCTCTGTGTGTTACCTCCACTGTTTGAGAGATGGAGAGAAGCAAGCTAAACAGATGATTTTAATCTGTTTGAGCTGGCACTGAAAGGTTTCTCCAGTTGAAAATAGAAGCACTTTTTTCTGGCTGTTCTCATGTTAAAAGGTGGTGGTATTTATGAAAAACATGAGTGTGATTTTGGGTCTTGAAGTGCTCTCATAAAGACACTTCAGCTGAGGTGACGAAGTGTTCGAAGTATTCGTTCCTCCAAGCACGATCGATGTGTTGTAGCACATTTAAGAAAAATGTGTTACACACATTTTTCTGCACAGAAAGATTGATATATATTTTTCATTTGGGGTATACAATATGTCATCCTGAGACATGGCAAGAGCAGTGGTGTGTGTGAAAGATTTATACTAGCTACTTCAGGGTTTCAAAAACAGTTTTCATCTTTAAGTCATTCCAGGTGTTTCCCAAAACATAAGAGCTCTTCTATATTGTGTAAGGTGCAGGTTAGATTCTCATAAACAAAATGAATATGTTTGCATATGTTTTGTCATTTATAGAATTGAAGTCACATACTGTATTAAAATTTATATTTATTCAGCAGCTAATAGGTGTCAAACATATACTACAACATGGACTACTCTTTCTGAATACCAGCTAGGGATCTTTTATATGCGCTTTCACTTATCAGCAGCAACACATATCACAGCCTTTGTTGCATCAGGTATTGACCACTGGCTGGAATGAGAAACTTTAGTTTTGTTACAGTTATTAATTAGTCAGTTTAGCACAAGCCTGATTGACTGGTGTTATCTGTATATTGTGGTTTAGTTGGCGAACCACGATGGGCAGGCCACCAGCTGCTAGACAGTTCAGACATTGCAGACCCCACACGAACTGCCAGCACACAATGCAGTGTAGTCATTCTTCACCTTGTTGATGGTTGTTTCAAACCAACTTACCACTATACCAGTATCTGTAGTGGACATTTTCAGTCCAAAACATAGAGCAATGTTAGGATGCTTAACTGTTACTGTATGACATAATGTGTTAGTTTTCTTCATCAGTATAGAATTAAAGACAGATGGCTGAGTTGGGAGTTGGAGGATGATGGAAGATGGGGGAGGTGGTAGGAGAAGGGGAGATGGTGGGTAAAGGGTGAGATGGTGGGTGGGATGATGGGGGTGCTGAGAGATATTTTTTTTCTTTGTAATCTTGATACTATTTAAATAATAAAGTTTAGACATCTTTTTTCTTAAATATACATTTAGATGGAAGATTAAATAAAAAAAAAGTTACGACAATGAGTTTGACTTTGTTGATACTAGGTACAGTATACATATAATAACAGGGCCTATGATTTATAAATCTTTTTACAAGTCTAGCTAAGACTTTAACTGTATACAATTTATACAACATTGCAGTCTACATTTTAGTTTAATTTTTGAGTTTACTCTTTTGGTTTTATAAGTATAGTTAAGGGAATATTTTGTTTGAATATTTTGTGCTTCATCTAAACAATAAATTTTGAGAATGTCAGTAGATTTATGTAAATTTAAATTTTAGTTATATCTTACCATGTAATTCTTGACAAATAGGAACCACTAATGTTTTTATATATATATATATATTTGGCATAGGATAATCATGATAATTCACCAAATTTGCTAGTTTCACTTAGGTACAGTGTACTAGTTAACTGCAGACCTGTGTGGAATGACTATCAAAACAAAAAGATATGATTAAAGTTCAAGGACAGTGAGATGTTAAACGCATTTTATTTTACTGTTGGCAGTTCCCAAGCTTTGATAGTGAACCATGTCACATCCATACAGTACAACCTCTCTAAACCTACACCTGTTTAATCCACAAATCTTCTAAACCAAAGTGATTTTTAAATTTCAGTTTGGGCTAATAATTTTATAAAACCCCTTTGTAATCCGGTTTTCTGTCTAACATATTTTGTCAATCTCACCTGTATTCGGTCTATTTTGTTACTTCTATTTGGATCAAGTTTAGAATGAGTCAGTTGTTGAACACGAATGATTCACATGTCATCACTTTGTTTCAAATTCACCTGGCTTGGCTTGCCAAATGCAAGTATGCAGATTTGGGAAATTATAAAACACAGAGCATTTGTTCAAGAAATAAAAAACATTTTATCAGACCATTCATCAAGCGATGGGTCAGGGTATGTCACCGATTGCTGTATAGATAATAGCATGCTGGGTGGCCTATCAGATTGAAGGGCATGAAGACTCAAATGTTGATGGAAGCCTGCCCTATTGGGTACTTACATCAATTCAATGGTCAGAGTGCAGACATTTGTCAGACATTGTTAATACAATGCCATTTAGCCAGATACAGCCCAGTGAATAAATTCAAAGCTCTTTTTTTACTCATTCATTTGGTATAATTTGAAACTGATATGATTGTTTAAGTTTGTGGCTATTCAGTTTGTTACAAGATAAACAGTATTCTATGTGACACAATTAATAAATAGGTACTTGTTTTAATAATTTCTTAACTTCTGATGATTGGAACAAAATTTAAGTAAAACAACTTGGGGATAGATCTAGGATTTCACATAAGAGCAGACATGCTCTGGAGTTCTAGAGGAAAACGTCACTGTAGATATTTTTAATATATTTAAATTTATAATTATTTAAACCATATTAAGGAGAATTTTACGATGTTTCACCCATGTCCTTCACTCAACCCATATGAATTTGTGACTGATCATCATATTTATATATGTAGTTGTTTTATTAATTTTATTAAGAACATTCAACTTGCAAAATTAAGTTTTTTATTGAAAAATATGACACGGATAAAAAAAAAATGTAATACAAACTTCAATGGAAGTTATTTATTATTTTGATTATTAGAAAAAAGCCACATTGTTATTGATTATGAGCATATGATGACATTGTTTGGCAGTTTACGTGTCGATGGAATTCAGGTCAGAAGTGCATTTTTGAACCGAAAGTGATTTTTTTCTTTTTTATAACCACTTACAAAGTCATTAGCCATCTTGACACCCAGCAAACACTGGCTTGCCAAGAAAGATATTAGCTCTTCAGTACTGTTCAGGTAAAATGTATGCCGTGTACAGTGGCTCTGTGGTGCCTCACCCAGCCTGTCACTCTCAAGAAGGTGTTTTTGCCATCTTCAATGAAGAATTGATGCTCAAAAATGTAGGTAATGCGAGAAATGTCAAAAAATGCCAAGGCCATCCATGAAATGTCTGACTTTGCCTATAAGTTGGTTCACAGAAAACTGAGAAAATGTTTGGAAGTTCACACATTGCTGTGATTGCGTACATTGCCATTCAGAAGCTGATATATCTGTTGTTTTACACTACATGAATTTTTTATAATAACATTCTGATTGGACCAGAACGACATTTTTACGCTGAAATAGGTGTTATTGATAAAAGATCCCTTTTAAACCATTTTGTAAGAATAAAATAATCAATTGACTTAAGTCTAGAACTGAAGAAACCAGTACTAACCAAAAATGATTTGGAGGATATTAATTTTAATTCTTCAATAAAGAATGGATAGACTGCTAATAGAGAAGTGTTTATTTTCTATGTAAATCACTGATGTATGGATTTAATTTAAATTTAAATGTAATTGAGGGCAAATGAATAACAAATTAATGTTTGTATCGTAGTGCAGGTGTAATAACATTTTAAAAACATTTTTGGAGGAGTATATTTGTGAATAATAGCCTTTTTAACAATTAAAGTGTGTACTTGTTTATAGTTTCATACATAGAATATTAAGGTCTCAAACCACTGATTTTTTTTTTAAACTGACCTAAGGTAAAATGTTATATTAACTAAAAAAACAGTGTTTGGAGGAGTATATCTGTGGATAACAACCTTTTTTGCAGTTAAAGTACTGGTATATACTTGTTTTACTTACAGTTTAGTTCTCAGACCACTGATTATTTTTCTTAAACTGAACTTTTGTAAAATGTTATTAACTAAAAAACAGTGTATATCATTCAATGTGTTTACGCCATTATGAAATCTACTTTAGACAGTGTATCTAATCCTGTTACCCTTAACAACATACCAGTCACAAGCTTCACCTTGCTCTCATACATGTTGGCAATTTTCTATATGAGAACTTGAAACTTATTCATAACCCGAGCAGAGCCGTGATGCTTTACTGTACCTAGTCTATCATCTAACCAGCCCACCCTCAGGTTTTCCTATTTATTATCAAGCATTATATAAGAACTTGGATAAGTCTTCTGATGAAAAGATAGGTTGATCTCCATGGGTGGGAATCCACTTTGAACAAGACTCAATGAAAATCTGGAGCCAGGCAGAAAGTTAAACGTTATGTGTGCCAGACCGTGCTCTGTTGAATTTGAATGTTTTAATTCAACAGATTGTGGTTTTTCACACTTTTTTTTCTTCTTGATGAAATATGGGGTAACCTGTCAAATTTGGCAAATTGCAGGTTGTCAGGTTAAGAATGAGAAATGCAGTGCAATGCTTGACTGGAGATTGTTTGGTTTTGATACATTCTTTACCAGTACCAGGAAAGAAGTTTTAAAAATGTTGTTTTTGTCATGAAATACGACATCAATGGACAATTTTAGCATTGTTTATTATAATATGGGAGCGATTTTTGTTTTAAGTTAAAAAAAAACAATTAAAAAAAACCTTTATGATTAAAAAAGCCTTAATTTGGTTAAAACACAATAGCTGTTCAGAAATGTAACACTACTTGTAGTATAGTCACCTGTTCGTGAACAATATATATCACTAAATAAATATGTTAAAGTGTTTTCCTTTTTTTTTCTTTAATACATATTTTACATTGTATTTCCTACATGTCATGTTGTGCTAATATTAATCTAATGGACTTTTTTTAAATTTAAAATCTCTTAATATACTCAAGTACAGTTTTGTTCATTGGACCACACTTACATGTAATTTGCAGCCTTTCCCACAGTAATTCCATTACAATTTTCCTCTAAAATACTATAAAATAAATCAAAGCAAGCCCTACTTCCTAAATTTGTTATTTTGCTAGAGAAGAAAGTTAGGTCTTCTCAGTTTGTGAGGTATCCCTTGGTGATGCTTTCCAGAGTTGGAGTGCTGTAATGGTTCCCAGAACACATGAAACCATCTACCAAGTTTGTGTCTGCTGCCACTTCAGTTTGCACTGCAGGCTATTCTCTTCTGGGCTGCAATAAATGTCTTCAGTATTTTGTTGGGGTTTATGTAGACAGAGAGCACATTCTCTTTAAATCAAGTTTTAAAGCTGCCATCAGCTTTCGTGGCCATTCTCCTGGAACTGTTTCTGTCATTAATGAGGCAGGCATTTTGTAACTTACTTTAATGTGGATTTGCAGATGTTTTTTCTTATGTTTGGCTTCAGAGTTTACGAGAGACATCAAGTCAGTTTATGGATATAGAGAAAGAGAAAAATTCCAGAAAATATATATTTATTTCTCAGACAGGGCAAAATTAAACTAAAAAATAGTTTTATAACAAAGCTAAATAATATGAGATGTAAAAAATTATTTGTTTAAATTATAATTCAGTTAAGTTTAGTTTATTAATATTAGGGTTAAAATCATATACAGTATTATATATAAGCATTTCAAAACACACTGTAACACATCTGTTAATATTTAAAGCTGAATGTGTCTATAAAAAAATTCAAATGCCATTATCTCCTTGAAAAACAGATCCTCTAACAAAATTTACTGATTTAGATAAATATCTGGATTACAAAGATACTGGTTTGAAATCAGTTTTATGACTACACCATTATCACAACTAATCTTTTAAAGACCCATATCCAATGTCCATCCATTGAGTATTGAGACCGTTTCACAAGTGATGACACTTTTTGTTTCTTAGTTATAGTATATATTTGTAACAGAATTTAGCTGTTCACTGTAGGTGGTTCTAGATCATAAATAAATATATATGGTTTTTTTTAATGATTTTCAGACCAATTGGAGGATTACCAGAGTATCTATCATGGAAGATGTTGAATCCCAAAGCTTTGGTCAGAGCAATGAAAGAATATGGAAAGTATTCAGGAATATACCTACCTATAGAGGCTTTGGAAGAAGTTTTTGACAGGGTAAGTCTAAAACATTTATTTTATTTAGTTAGAGTGAGATGAACTAATCACATACCACTGGTATGAGCATGAAATTATTTTTGTGTTTTTAATTTTTTTAATTTACAGCCAACATTTAAAATCTAGAACCTTCATTATGATATCTTGTATTTTGTGACATGGACATTAATATAATTACACCTTGTCTGAAGATTTACATGGATTGGTGGCAGTAAGGTTCAGAGTGGTGTATAACTGTATTAGTATAGGTTATATAGGAATTAATGTTTAAAAGTATTATGGGATTTTTGGATAAAAAAATTAAAGTTAAACATCAGGACTCACTGGGTTAATTTCTAACAAACCCACACCAATCCAGTGAGCATGACCAAGTTTGAGAAATAAAACAGCATGACATACACTTTGTGAACTCTGCATGATTTGCATTGTTTTGAGTTATTTATCAGAGTACTATAAATCATCATAGTTTTGTTAAAGCTAATAGGCTATAGAAATCTATTTCAAATTTATTAAATATCTATGGTCCTACATAACATTTTAATGAATATACAATTAAATAATGAGGGGTGACTGTTGCTAACATGACTTATGAACTTCAGTCTGGCAACCAGGCTAAGCAATCATTAATTATTAAATGATTATTTGTGCAGGGAACCTTTCCGCTTGGTAAAGATATTCATAAAAATCATGCAATAAAAAATATTATTGAGACCACTGACCTATTACTATTAACATTACTCAGTGGTGGATCTAGGTGGATGCCCCAGGGGCCTGAGCCCCACCTAAATTTTGCAATTAACAAAAAATTTACTAATATATATATTTTTTTAATAATAATTTGTTTTAATGTTAAATGGATTTTATGGATCCACCACTGTTACTTAAAACATATCTCAAATATATGTTTCCTATTTCATCTAATATACATGTATACAAACTTGCTCTTTGTATTTAATCTAAAATAATATTTTCAGATCTATACATAAAGATATTAATTTTTATAAAGAAATAAAAAAAAACACTAAAAAGTGTTCTTGAAGCATGTCATGAAGAATAAAACATAATATTTATATTTCTGCCCATTAATTTTTGTACAGGCGGGAATTTCTTCAGCATACCAGGAAAAAACATGTTTGAACCCTTATGATCCTGAGTGCCCCCTGACAGCACCTAACAAATTTACCAAAAAGGTAAGCATTTTATTTTCTCCTAGGCATAACCCATTTCAAGGTAACCAGTGTAATAGTCGAGTTATAATACTCATAGCTTAAATTACATTAAGTTTTATTTCTTATTACCCAATGGACCCATTTTGCTATTGATTTTGGTCTTAATGGAATTTTTTTCTTTCCTCACTTGTTATGTAGATCCACCTTGCTTTAATAGTCTTGGCCCACTATGAATGTCTTTTCCTTTTCTTTTCCACCCACGGATCCATCTTACTAATTCTGTTGGGCCACATTTAACTCTTTTTCGCTACACCGTGTAAGCCTGTTTTAATTTGACCACACTCAGACACAAAGTATCAATGGTAAGACTTGGAGAGTGGCTTCTATTCTTTGAAAGATTTTCTGTGGAACAAACAGAGCTTTGAGTTTGCGATAATGAGTATTTTCTTTACGTGAGCTGCAACCGGCCGGCTAGGCAAGGTGTGTGATTTTGTACATTTTTATCAAATACCTTCATATGGTTGCACTGTTGAAGCAGGCTTTTCATCCCATGGGTAAACAGTTGTAAACATTCACCATTGTCCACCTAAGAAAGGCCCTGCTCAAAAGCATGACCCTTTGGCTGCTGCTGTATGACACTCGTGCAGAAGTATCACCCTACCTTTACTATTACAAGTTGGTGTTATTGCTTAAATAAATTTTAACACTCCCTACATGTGTGCGGTGGAATTTTTCTTCCTTAATGTGCAATTTTTTGCAAGTTGATGGTTATTTGGATAAGACTTGAGTCTCTCAGATGTTGGTTGTTGTTAAATTATTGTAGTCGACTCAAGAGAGATCCAATTTACTCAGGTTCTGCTCTTGTCTTGATACTGATCTGCATCAGAACAAGAAGAGAAAATACCCAGTGCAGTCACTGTATCATAGACTTGTATTTTGATGTACATCCCTTTCTCCATGTTTATTCTCAAGGGAAAGGGAAGGTTTTGTGATGAATGGTTCTGGAGACATTCCAGTGTAGAGCTTACAACAGCACAGACTTGCATATTGCTTACAACCCAACACTTTTAGTTCAAAGTATTTAAATTTTAGACTGTTTGTATTGTGTTGTCATCATGTTGTGTCTCGAATCTTGATTTTAACAGTTTTATAAATATATTAAGAAAAAGTTCAAATGTTCAAAACTTAACTAAATCTCAATTTCTACATGTAATTTCTATGCTGTTGAAGACACTGTTTAAACCTAAATCCACTCTGGATACTTTAATGCCATACAACTTTAAAGTTGAGATAGAACAGTTTTATGCTTACATATCAGTGCCCATCCTTATGAAACTTTAAAGTCTTGACTTAGACTGTGGGAAAATGCTTATAAAAAATCCGCTGCTACTAATTGAAGTTACCTACATGGCAGTTTTTTTCAGAATATCATGTGTCACAAACTTCTTTTTAGATCTGACACCCAATACCAGCCGATTAAACAATATGGTGGGGAGAGGGTGTGTGAGTGCCATTAAACAAACATTATTATCTATAGTACAGGTGACCACCGTGATAATAGGGCTCTACTCGCCTAATTCATCATGATCAATGACATGGATCAGTCAGGAGATTTAGGGATATATGTATATATCCTAATCTGTATGTGATCAAAACTGCATAATCTACAGAGGTTCCTGTTTTAAACAGTAACCGTTTAATCTGCCAATCTGTTTTGTTGTAATTCTAAGTGACTTCATAGCTCTAGATAACATCTAGCATAACCATGACATCCTAATATAAACCATATAGTAGTAGGTCTACAAGGTACGGGACAGGACGAACAACCCATTTGTTTATAAAGTTCTGTATTTAAATCATCAAGCTGTGTGTTTAAAAAAAGTTTTTAGACTTCCATAGTGAGGTGACTTCATGACAATACTATATAAATTATATGCATGATGTTATCAGGATTTATTAAAGTCTGGACTTAAGTTTTATAAGCACAGATCCTAGAGATAGTAAAGGACAAAGATATAAACTTTTGGAAAACAAAATAAAGGGTAAATTTTGGATGAAGTTTAAAGAGAAACAAAATGACATTTTTTATTTACCTTTTTCCACCCCACCCTACATCTCTAACAAAAACCGGTCGGTCATCGGATTGATCCTTCTCATTGGACCTGTTACAGTTAGGTCTATTTTCTGTTCCTGCCAGTGGTCCACAACTGGTTTATCAAAGGCCATGGTATGTGCTGTCATGTCTGAGGGACGGTGCATATAAAAGATCCCTTGCTGCTTATCGGAAAGAGTAGCATATGTGGTGACAGTGGGTTTCCTCTAAAAACATGTCAGAATGACCATATGATTGACGTCCAATGGCCGATGATGAAATAAAAATCAATGTGCTCCAGAGGCATCATTAAATAAAACAAACTTTATTCTAACAAAAATTACAGTGTAAAAAACGCAATATTTATTTTTTTATATTAGGGACAAATATATACAACGTATATAATTATTTTAATTTAAAGCTTCTCTTATATCTTAATTGATGACTGAAAACTGCCAAAATTGTAATGCTAAAAAAAATGTTTCTTTTTCCATAGTAAAAATAGTTTACAAAACTTATTTGGAACTTTAACTTTCTTTAGCACTACTCATAGAGGTAAAGCTATAGTTATAAATGTGTGTGATGTTTTGTGGTATATACAATACTTATATCCAAAAATAATTTAATGATGTACTATATGTATGTAGAGAAGGTGTATTGAGAATCTGTTACATCTATCAAAGAGTTGGAGTGTGAAATTCTCTGTTCTTCTTATACCGTTTCATCTTTAACTGACCCATGAAAAATCGGGTTATATGGACAGCCCCCATTCTTTTGAGGTGCATTTAATGCTACACAATGGCTCCATGCTACTGAATGCAACTTTTCATTAGCAGGGTCATAGCGTTCGCTAAAAAAATCTGAAAAGATTTATTTTACACATAGCTTTTTTGCCTATGTCATCGATAATCAGAATAATGAAGCATAAAAAAGAAAAGTTGTTTGTAAAGTGAGAGAGGTGTGTGAGTGCAACTGATATGGGAGATTCACGTTGTGACCTATGCCACCCATAGTGTTGTCATTGGTTACGCACAATTGATCTTTTCGAGAGCTTGTCAATAAGCATGTATTTTCTCCATTATTAATGTTCAGGTGCAGAAAAATCAGCTTATCGATGTGAAAATTTTATTTGTAAGTTCCGTGTTCAGAAAATAAGAAATTTTGTTTTCATTGTCATTCGGAATGTCTTTTACATGCCAAGATCTGTAGATGTGAAAAAAATTGAAATACTGCTTAAAATAAGCGTATGAATATTCCACTACACAAAACTGGAACTGTTTATTATGCTCTAAAAATATATTTGTGAGAGGAAGAATTACATTATTGCTATGGCAACAGGACTGAAGGATGGATGGATGAACAGGTAACACAAATTGAATTTGGTTTCAGTGAAGAATCACAGGGTGATTGCATAGCCGGATCCAGGGATCCAATGCCCCTCTTCTCTTAAGCAAACAGTTTTAATTTTATTTCCCATTATATTGAAAATCTTAAAAGTATTTTTGGATTGTGAGTAGAATTTAGTCCATTGTACTAAATTATCCCATTATCAAAATTTCATTTGAAAATAAAGTTAATTTAATCAACTAATTTTTTCTTTCCTATTTACATGAAGTGACCCCTGTGTGACACCCAGTAGCCAATATTAACTTTTGTGCTTGTTTTTAAATATATATTAAATATATTATCAAATAAATATTTACCTGTTTATTCTATGTAGAACAAACATCTAAATATTTATTTAACAAATAAAAGCATGGCTGCTGAATCACTCATATCTTATGACATAATTATTTTGCAAAAATATCAATGCTTTACACTGAACAACCAAAATTAATTCTAATCATAATACATGTGCTACGTATGTTAAAGTTATTATACAGTGAGATTTATTTCTTTGGTGTTTTGTAGGTCCCAGATCTAGGTGGGGAGATGACCAATGGCTGTGCTGGATTTGCCACAAAGTACATGAAATGGAATGAAGATCTTATTTTTGGTGGTGTGAGGAAAAACAAAACAGGCCATATTGTTAGGTATGTTGTGTAACTATTTTTTTCTTTCTTGTAAGATTATACAAATTTTACAATCTAAAAATTATTTGAAAATAATAATTTTAAAATTCCCTCATGCATAAAAGGTTTCCTTACTAGCCATAAAAATAATATTTGTATTTTCTTTAAAATTTTAAATTGTAAATATTGATTTCTTTTAAATTCTAAATTGGAAATATACATGATTAAAGTCTACATTATAAATCTACAAAATGCTCTGTTTGAAGGATCTGTTTGAATACCAAAATGCTCATACTAAAGTATGAATTATTTTGCTAGTTTGAAAATATAAAGATTGTTAAGAATAAAGATATCAATGAAAGTATAGCTATTCAAATTTAACAAGAATGAATGAATGAATGAATATAAGACAGGGAATGAAATTAGCTATTTTTATAACCATCCTAGTATGAATAAGGATTAGATAGAAATATAGTCACCCTTACAGATTGTTATTGCATATTTTAATCTGTCCATTAACATGATAACTATAGAAAACCAACTCTCCCATGTTAAATATGTACCTTGGAAGGACAGTCACAATGTTGTATTGCTTTTGACATTTTCAGAATTGAAGCATTCCAGTCAATAGTGCAGCTGATGGGTGAGAAGGATCTGTTTGAATACCATGATGAAACCATGAAGGTGACCAGTGTTGACTGGACGCCAGCCATGGCCAAGCAGGTTCTTGAGGCTTGGCAGAGGAATTTCTCTGAGGTACGATATACAGGAAAGAATGTTAACACACTTTACTTTCTCAGTGAGAAATTGGTCTATAAAATGTCAACTATCTTCCAGTTTAGAAAGCAGAAAATATGAATGGCAACTGTATCTTTATAAAACTATAACTAATTCACATTAGTGTGTGATTTATCAAGTTTTAATGTCTTAATGGTCCAGATCTAGTATGTCCTAGGAGTGAAACAAATTAAATTTATAGATGGTTAATGAGAATAAAAATATACTCTTCAAAATAAATTTGGCCATTTTTTAGATGTGATCCTTAATAAATTTGTAGAGTGTATAAAAATAATGAAAATATACTTTATGTTATAATGTGTAATGTAATGTGTATACTACAAGTTTGATGATGCTATTCTGTCTGTTTTTCAGATTTTAAACAAGTATACAAATGACAGTTCGAGAGACAATATCTATGCTTTCTCCTACACATCACTTTTAGACATTATGAGAGATTTCTCCAGTGTTAGCGTGGTCAGAGTGGCATTAGGTTATGTACTTATGGTAAGTATACATAACTTTACTGATAGTTTAATCATATTTTTCTGTGCACCTTGCATTTTAGATTGGAGAGAAAATAACTATATCTTGGTACAAGAGAGTTTTATACAAATGCTGTCATAAGAGTGTAGCAATTAGTAACAGTACTAATACTTTAAAAATGTATTTTATGTGATTTTTATCCATTTATCCAAAACATTCTTCAATTATGACTATTGCAACCTCTGAAATTGCCTTGGCAATCAGCTATGCTTTGGAGATTGCTGCAGAGTTTTTCATTCTCGGCGGCATTGTTCTTGACGCAGATTTTTGTTTTTTATTTCAAGGTGTATTTTTTTCTTATTATTAAAAATAAAGTTTACTTTTCACTCTAATTGTCATGGACACTATTTCTGCACAGCATTTATTTTGCCATAGACATTTTCTTAATTGCAAGGGTTACTATTGTCTGTGTTTCAGTTTGTGTATGCGTGTGTGTCACTGCTGAAGTGGAATGATGCTGTGAACTCTCAGAGTGGTATTGGAATGGCGGGTGTTTTGCTCGTGTCACTGTCTGTGGCGGCAGGACTTGGAATATGTTCTGTGCTCGGAATATCATTCAATGCTTCCACCACACAGGTTGGTTTAATTTTATACTTTGTAGTAACTAGTGTTAAGAAAATAGATGACTTTATAACCAGCAGTTGGTGTAACTACTGGCAAAGTTATATTTAATATTAAGTACAATTATTTTATTACCCACTTGGTGAAAATCTAGTTGCTGTGTAAAAATATTATATGGAACAGAATGATGTCATGCATCTAACCCATTAAGTTCTTTTAAAATTAGAACAGCACCAATACTTGAATTTAGGTATTTTTTGACAAATATAATATTTGATGGTGGATGGGTAATAAATAATATACCGAATGACTTTCCTTATGATACCATTTATATTAGGATAAGTGTTTTGTCAATCATACATCACAAGAAAAATCACATCAGATGGTAACTCATTTAGTAATCTGTATTAGTGAAATCAAAGATTAAGATCTACATTTAAATTTGAAGTTTGTAGTTCCTAGTCCCTTCCAGATTTTCTCATCAGCATATTCTCAAAAGTTGTTAGAAACATTTTTTCTCAGGTTTTTTTCTGTTTGAAGTATTTTAGAGCTAGACTGTTTTATCATTTTTTTGTATTAAAATATTTTTTATCCAATGAAAGAACACCAATATAAATAGTGTATCTCTTAGGTCTGATTGCTCGTTGAAAGTTTTACATTAACACACTGTTCAAGCTATCCTTATAACAGTTGTTAACAGTTTGAACTGTCAATCAAGGTTGAACTGTCAAAGAGAAATCATGACTAAAGTTAGACTTTAAGTGTTAGCCTTGTCATATATTTATTAAGTTAAAATAAGTTAATATAGTGTACTAACAGTTTGTTTCTTGCTTTCAGATTATTCCATTTCTTGCACTTGGTTTGGGAGTGGATGACATGTTTCTAATTGCTCACACCCATGCAGAAAATACACAGTATAAAATTCCTGTCTCGGTAAGCTGCACTATTTCTAATATATACTCAACCAAAAAAGAAAGTACATGTTGAAATATTTTTATTTCATGGGGTGGTCACAGTAATGGTCCATTGATATTAAAGACATGCGCAACTTGTGATATGACTGCACAGGCACCTTCTCCTAAATGGTGTGGTTATCTAATTCCAGAATTTCTGCAATGAATGTCATCTGGTTTATGAAATAAATACTATTGATTACATGTATATTTTCTTTTTTGGTTGAGAATACTTTGATATAAATAGTAATAGCATATAGTGTTTGATATTAAAACTGTCTGCTATGCTTTAGATTAAATAAATCTTATGGTACTGCATACAGTAATTGAAGTGTCTACAGAGAACATGTGCAATTGGGTGTGCACAAATTTATAAAAGAGTTTACATTTCTTTCAAGGGGAATATATACAGTTGGAATGAATGGGCAATGTTTTCATCTGTTCCTGGTTTAGAAGTCTTTTCTTGGAGGAAATTGCCCAACATAAATTGCTTTGGAGTAAGTGGTGCCACAATAACATGTCAAGTTGTATTGTCATTTGTTTATAAACTGCTGAGCAGTTTCATCTGCCAGGGGTCTGCCAGGCATTCCATGAAAACAGTTCTCTTGTGTTTTTTCCTTTGTTTCAAGTTATATTAAAACTCTTGTTGAAAAATATAAACTGATGTTTCCATTACACAGTCAAGTCAGAATATCTGACCCCCGCCCCACACCCCACGTGTTTTGAAGGAACTTTTTATGATAGATATTCATTATCGAAAATAAGGAGACTCTATTTTTATTTCTTATTTTGTGGACATCTTGAAAAATGGTTGCCATTTTGTATTTCATACAATAAATAGCAATATCTCAATAACTCGTGGACCGTTATGGTATGTTCATTTGATTGTCTGTTATGCATGTTCTTCTCAGTATGTAAATGAACGTTAATTGTATTTTAATATGACTATATTGTTTATATTTACTGCTTTTTATTTAATAAACTATTAGATTCTTATGCTTCATTTTAATAAACTGTGAGAATTTCTGACATAAAGTAATATAATTTGTAGAATTATATGTATATTGCTTAAGGATTTGAATTCTATAGATGAATGAAATTAAACTGGTATTAAAAGAGGATATAAAGGTTGATAAATGTATAAAAAATGTCTTGCCTTGAGCTGTTTGTTGAGACTACATGTATCTCAACAGTGAGCTCAAAGTGGGCATGCTTGAACCTTTGTTGGATGTAAAATGTTAATTCCCATGTGGTATTGTGAAACAGTGTAAAAAAAGACCTATAGCTGTGACTTTAAAAAACCCCACAAACTTGTATCATGTCACAGCAAATTATTAAACTGTTGATAAATTCCATATTGTTTTAACTCATTGTTATGCAAGATCACATATATACTGAAGGGGTTAACATTGGAATACAAGCATTTCTTTGATCCAGATAAGATCAGATTTCATGTCATGTGTTTCTCTTGTCCATGAATTTGGCTTGCATTGTGTATCTCTGCATGCGTAGGCCACACAAATACCACCGAGGGTGGGGTGTCTATCTTCAAGTACCTCCAGGAGTGAGGATAAAAAAACTGTTCTTATTTGAAGTGTTCTGATAAGACAAGAGATGTTCTCTAGATAAGCAGTTTGTTAAATTGGATGCACTTGTGAAGCTTGCTGTAATAACATCTTATACACCACACATATATTTAATATGGGTAATTTTAAATATGATCGGTCTACAAAGAATAGAGAAATTATAGAATATATGCCCCCTCCTAGATAACTTTCAAAAAGATGGAGAGAAGTTGGGCATTTATTGAACAATTCGCTTCAAAGCATCCTCTGTTACTTGGAAAATCTAGAAAGATTTCTGCTCACACCTCAAATATATACTTGTTATACTTGTTATGTTTGGTCACTTGAAACTCTCAGTGACCCAGAGAGCTATCCCAGTGGGAGTTTTGGCTCCAGAAAGAGCCACCCAAGTTGGATTGATTGATAGTTATAGGTGAACTGATATGAATTGAGGTTGAGGTAAGCATAACAAAAACATCAAGTGCTGACGTTAGAGGTACCGGCCACAAGACACTTTCTAACTAACCACAGTACTAGTAACATACATCAAGATGAGTGTGTTGACTTCAACACAAATAACATGAAATGAAAAAAAAAGCCTCTTTTTTGTGGAATGAAGGAAAAAATTGTTATTTCTGCTCACTCACCAACACCACCTTTTAATTTTTTTAATAATTATGTTTTTATAGAATATAAAAATAAATCTTACCCAAAAAGGTACTTGATATATTTTATAGCTACTCAAATAAGATTAGTATTTAATATCTCTTGCTTAAAAGAAATGATAGATTTTATAACTGTACTCAAATAAGATTAATATTTCATAGATTTAGTAAATACAACAGATTCCAGTATATCTTTATTCTATAACTGTGACCAAAACAGATTAATATTTCAAGACAGTTACGTAAAAGAAGTGATGGAAATTACTCATTCTTCAACTATTAACCAAAAAAGATGAATATATCACGGCCCACTCTTGTAGTACATCTCCACCCATAAATGGATGACCGGTCACTGCAATTATAATTCAGTATCACAGAGAAGATTGTTTAATTTCATCCTCTAGGCAATAAGAATGTTCAATATAGAAATTCCTCTATGTTTAGGGTCTAGAGACTGAGAGGAACTGTTTGGAAAGGGGATGATGTGTTAAAGAACAGGGGCTTGTCTGTACATACTTAAGCACCTGTGTTTGTAGTGGTTTGCTAGCAAGCTGCTTGACTGGTTTCCTGTTCATACAGGCGCGGATCTGTTGGTCGGTGGACATTCATTGTTGGGTGGCCTATATCACAGGATTTCGAGTGCGGCTTGTTTGCGAATTTTCTTAAATCATGTCTGCTCATATTTGTAGACTACTGCCCTTTATACACACACCTCTTCTATACCAAGCATATGCATATAATTTAATTCCATCTTGTAATACATACTACTTTAAAACTGAATTTTCTGTTTTTTGAAGTCTTGATTTTTTTTCTCATATGTCTAGTGTACCGTGCCAACACACATTTTAATTCTGCTCTTGTAATTTGTGTTTTTTGAAAATTGGTTTTGCAGATTCTTTTATACCCATATCTATAATGTTTCAAAATCAAATTTATGGGTTTACGTGATCTAGTGGTCTTTATTCACACATTCACTGTACCATTCTTTTTTACACATTTATTATATATTTTATTTTGCATTGTGTACAGTTTTAAAAGTGAATATTTTAACACTGTAAGAGCATTGGTTCAAAACTCATTGGAGGCTGGCTCACACTTGACTACATGTCAAAATAACCAAATATTTGACATCCAATAGCCGATGATTAATAAATTAATGTGCTCTAGTGGTGTTGTTAAACAAAACAAAAAAACCAATAAAATTTTACACTAAAAATTTGAAATTAAAACACCTACAGGTTTTTTCTTGTCATTAATACATACATACACATATTTATGGAATATTTATTAATTCATTCTTTATACATACTCGACTCGGACAGTTGGTCCAAATATAAAACACTTTATTAGTGAAAACATAAAAAATTATTGTAAGCCAGTCAACTGTGCTGGTATCGACATAATGTTATTATAATAAGTCAACTGCGTATTGGTGGAGACATAAAACTATTATTTAACAAGTCAACTCCATCTAGATGAAGTATTACGTTTTTTCCCCCAGTATTATGGGTGGTGCAGCACAGTGCATGGCAGATTTCTATCTCTTTGTGCTATCATTTCTATAACTCTGTCAGACCACTATTTACATAACACATAAGGCTTTTGAAATTATTTATTATCTGTGCAATGTGTGCTGTACATCAATAGATTGTACATCTATAGATGTACCTGTTGCAATTTAATGTACAGGTATTTCATGTTACTGTGGATTTCAGGACAGAAGAGACCTGTACTCAGCTTTGTAATAGAAAAGGTGCTTTTGGGGAAATAGTTTTTTTCCATGGGAAAGATGCATGTGCATCTTTAGCACCCTCTAGATAAAAGTTAACATAGCATTTTATCTAAACAAGATCATGTTTAGGCCAACATTGTGGGGTTTTTTTTTTCCTTTTCTTTATGGTTTTTTTTTTTATTACAGGTCTACCAATATATATTTTGGAAAAAGTTGAATAACATTTTATTTATTTTTTAGAAAATTATATTTGCTGAATGATCACATTACAATCTATAATAGAATTTTTTTAATTAAAACCTTAGCTTTGGGACTTTTTGTCAAATAAATTGTTCCTAAAAGCTCATTTAATTTTTATTTCTAAACTAATAAACCATACCACATGCAGCTGATGTCTGGAAATAGAACCAGTCCATGGTTTTCTGCAATACAAAACAAATCATAACAAACTTTTATTTTATTTTTACTTTGTCTGACGAAATCGGAATTTTACTTCAAAAATCCATAAAACAAACTATAAAGAATGTCTGGCTATAAGTGTAATAGTATTACATTGTTGAGAAAATAGTGAACATATTAGATGTATTAAAACCGAAGATATGATTTCTTTCTATTTAATAAATGTAACAGTATTATTTTACATTATCTTTCAAGACTTTCTATCAATTATGTTTGTTTATATAACGGTATTTTTTTACATTATCTCTCAAGATTTTCTGTGGATTATGTGAGTTTATATAACGGTATTATTTTACATTATCTTTCAAGACTTTCGGTGGATTGTGTGAGTTTATATAATGGTATTATTTTCCATTATTTTTCAAGACTTTCTGTGAATTATGTGAGTTTATATAATGGTATTATTTTCCTTTATTTTTCAAGACTTTCTGTGGATTATGTGAGTTTATATGATGGTATTATTTTCCGTTATTTTTCAAGACTTTCTGTGGATTATGTGAGTTTATATGACAGTATTATTTTACATTATTTTTCAAAACTTTCTATGGATTATTTGAGTTTATATAACAGTATTATTTTACATTATTTTTCAAGACTTTCTGTGGATTATGTGAGTTTATATAATGTTATTATTATCATTTTTTTTCAAGACTTTCTGTATATTGTGTGAGTTTATATAATGGTATTATTTTACATTATGTTTCAAGATTTTCTGTGGAATATGTGAGTTTATAAGATGGTGTTTTGTCTGTGTTTTTCTGTTTGTTTTGTTTATTTTATTGTCAGATTGAACTGTGTTTGGGATATTATTTTTGTATCACTGTTTACATTTAAAATGTGTTAGAAAATTATATGTTGTATGTTTTTTCTAATTTATATAAAAAATGTACATGTATTTGAAAAATAATTTGAATTCTTTTTCACTGTGAATAATTATTATTTTTAAAATTATGCTTGAAACTTAATGTAATTTTAAAATTAAACTGTTTTATGTTAAGTTTGGAAATATAGATTACAGATTTAGAAATGCAGACATGGCGGAACTGGGGGTTTCGGGGGCACTAAAGCCCATCCAATATATATATGTAATTCTGAATCAACCATAACCTAATATGCACTTCAAACTCAGTGCTTCGAGCCTAGATTTGTTAGCCCCACCCCCACTGTTTCTGTTAGCCCCCACCCCAATGTTCACTTGCTTCCACTGTGCCACATTGTTTTTAGAAAAAAATATTTTTTAATATTTTTGTTAATCATTAAAGTATAAAGAATATTTTAACTTAAGGATAATATTTTTGAAAACAACAACAAAAATTAAGTAGTAGTCTTAATATGGTATTTTTTAAATAAGTTTTTTTTCCATTGAGTACTATGAAATATAAATGATTTTATATGTAAAGAATACAATGGTTTCTCCCACAGGACCAGGCAGGGGAGTGTCTGAAGAGGACTGGAGTGACCGTTCTGTTGACATCTATCAGCAACATGCTGGCTTTCTTCACGGCAGCCATTATCCCTATCCCAGCTCTCAGAGCTTTCTCTCTACAGGTAAGTCAGTATATGGTCACAGCCATACATGACATACAAAAAGTGATCTTTTGGAATATATTATAAACTGGATTAATAATATGGATTTGTGTTGACAAAAGACATATTTCATGTACACTTACTGTCTTATGTGTAATAGAAATGTTGAATATGAGTCAAAATTGGCAGATATTTTTTCTAGACCTTTAGGATAACAGATTATAAAGCTTCTATGACAGTATCTTGACCTCTATTGCCTTTATATTTTTTAATTAACCAATAAAGCAAATAAATGCCAATAGAAAATCTAACTATTGACTTACTTAGTACCTTAATTTTATGATTTATTAGGCTGAAAACAGTGGTTCAAAACCTTTTGGAGGCTGACTCAAACTTGACCATGTGTCAAAATTTCCAGTAATAGCTGATGATTAATAAATCTTTAAAAAAAATGAAATCATCATTCATTGCAAAATACATATAAAAGAACCCTTGGTGCTAATTGAAAAGAATAACTTATGATAGCAGGTTTTCTTTTAAACTATTCATCAAGTCACCACACATTCATCTTTTTTTCAAAAGAGATTATTACTGGTGGTCCTGCAAACATGAAACTGAAATATGTGATGACATGTTTTAAGATAAGTTGCTGTTATGAATGTGTTACTTAAATATTTCAGGCTGCAATTCTCGTTCTCTTCAACATGGGCTCCATATTGCTCATATTTCCTGCTATTATCAGTCTGGACATGGTGCGGCGAGAAGACAAGAGAGTCGATGTCTTGTGCTGTTTCCAGAGGTAAGCATCAACACATTGGTTCAGCTGTTTTATTTCGAAATACATGTTTGTTCAGATCCCTTAAGAAATGGACATTGTATGCAGAAAATTAGGTTGGAGGCGGGAGGTCTGAAAATTTGTATGTTTTATAGAAATTTGAAAATATCTTTAATGGTGAATTACCCCCCCCCACCCCACCCATGTATTGCTAATAACTACAGATGACACTAAAACTGATACAGGCCTTTAAAGTTATTGTTTTAAGATAATTTTATGTCAGTTTAACAAAAAATCACATTATTATCTCAAAAAATATATGTATGATTTCAGTTTGAAGTATTTGTTAACAGTTTTCTTTTCAGTCCTGGGTCAACACAGGTGATAGAACTGCAGCCTCAGTCTAGAGACTCTGAGCCCATCCAGCAAGAACCTAGTCCGTCCCCAACCTACAGTCCCCCTCCCAGCTACAACTCCGTCATGATGCACAATACTATTACCAGATCATCATCAAACGGAGCACACACTGTCACCATACTGGCTCCAGAAGAGGGAGCTTTTGTCACAAGAAATGTCTCATTACCATCAGGTAGGAGAGTTGTTATGTTAGGACAAATAACTTGAATATGTTGAATATTTATGGAAATATTTGTAGTTCTTTTTATCCATTTCTTAAGGTTAATTTTATACCTTGTCACTGTTACATGTTTATTTTAAATACAAGTAATATTAAAATTTAACAAAGAAATAATTAGTTAAAAATTAAAAAATCAGTAAAATTGCCTTAATTTATTTTTCTTAATATCATGCAACTTTTGATATTTTTACTTTAATTATTTAAAAAAAAAAACATCTTCTGTTTCTTACATTGGAATTCTTTTATTTAGTGGATAAGAAATGTTCGTTTCGTGTGTTATTGAGAACACAGATTTATGCAATTCTGCTTTGTGGTGGAAACTCAGTCTAAATTTACTGTTTATCCTTTACAGTTATCATTACTGTATATTTTATTGTTAAAAATATCTCCAAAAAATACTCATTTCAACTTGAATATTTCTCATTTCCCAGACATTCACAACATAGGTAAATACAATTCCCTGCTATTGTTAATGTTTTGTTTTCAGCGTGTCCTTCGACGACATCGTCACAGCAGTGTTTGACACCTGATGAAGTGATTTCCTGCAAAGACAGATGTGTGCAGGCTCAGAGGGAATGTCTCACCTGGTCTCTGACTTGTTTTGCCACAAATGTCTATGCTCCATCTATTCAAAGGACTCCAATGAAGGTGGGTGCACAACCTTTTATTTTACAGTCTTATCACAACTGCACAAACTATCATTACCCTCTTCAACATTTTTATTTTATTTCACAAATTGTGATTGCCTGTTTATTTTTAAATATTTTGAGTTAGAATATTATTAGATAATACTTTCAAAATTTAACAAAAAAATTTAAAATTATTTTTCTTTAGAATACTCTACAATGCAATACATCACAAATGATGGTTTGACTTTGAGCAAACAAAATATCTTTTAAAGCTCGTTATCATTACCTTTTTTGTGATATTCTTTATAAATTTGTATGAGTAACTTATTATATCTGCTGTGCTGAGTCAGCTAGGTAGACATGGTTCCTAGCTCGTGTATGTACATTGCAACAATATGCCACTCCGGTGGTACTTAGTAGCCCGCTCAGTGTTAGCTGTGTATCATCTTACACTGAATTTTTTATATAACAAATTAACAATCCCTGCCAGTGATCTCAACCAAGATCCTGACCCAGCTGACAGCAGCATTGCATTGTACGAGCTGCTTTGATAACATCTCACACTAGATTCTGTCTACCTGTATCTTACCTTTAACGAGCCGGGTGTAGCCAGCGCGTATCACCTGAGACAGGTAATAATACGGCTGATCGGGTTCCCCTCCTTGTTTGTCTTGTCACGTTATCCAAGCTCTTTGTTAGGTACAATCCATCCCAAAACTTTTACTGTCATCACCCTTTTTATTTTCTCTTGTGACATTCACTGCCGTCATGGAATGTCCTGTGTGTATGTGCAGTACATTCCAGTGTTACAGTGTCTATTTGCTTTTTGTGTGTATTTATTGTGCAGTAAGGAAATTGCTATTTATTGTCCAATATATTGCATTTCTGTGTTGGCCCATGCTCAGTAACAGATCTAGGGGTGAGTCCAGGGGTCCCTTTTCTCCCTTTTTTTTTTACATTTTCTGAGTGGAAGGCTGTGAAAATTAACCATCACCCATGAGATTTGGCTCCACCCTTTCAGAAATCCTTCAGAAATCCTGCATCAGTAGATTGAAATATAAATAATATAAATATATGATGTAAATAATAATTTGTAATATTGATATAATATAAAGTACCAGGGTGAGGTGCTGAGGGTGCAGACACATCTTTTTTAATTTTGTTTAAAATTTTCCTTTGTTGAACAACATCCACTCTTGAACACACACCCTTTTTGACAAACACTGAATATTACAACCTACTGGTTTTTATTCAAATTCCTGAATCCTTTCCTTTTGCAGATACCTCTTCCATTTTTATTTCTATTAAGAGAAAGGTTTCTGTGAAGAAAACTATTTTATATAGTCTATATCTATGAATCTTGTTTACATATATTATACAAAATTTTACTACCTAATTAGTAAAAGAGAAAAACATTGCAGTTAAAGTAAATATATTTAAAAGAAAAAGGAAATTTTAATAACATAAAAAAAAAATTTACATTGTGTTTTCTGCCATATTGCAGTAAAATCTGCATTACTGAATCAAATCTTAATTTTAAACTTTAGCAGTAGATTATTTCTTTACTCCATCTTATAAACAATAGTGGTAAATTATTTCTTTACTCAATCTTATAAACAATAGTGGTAGATTATTTCTTTACTCCATCTCATAAACAATAGTGGTAGATTATTTCTTTACTCCATCTTATAAACAATAGTGGTAGATTGTTTCTTTACTCCATCTTATAAACAATAGTGGTAGATTGTTTCTTTACTCCATCTTATAAACAATAATGGTAGATTATTTCTTTACTCCATCTTATAAACAATAGTGGTAGATTATTTCTTTACTCCATCTTATTTCAGGTTTTTGTGGTGGTGTTTTTTATCATCTTCCTCATTATGGGGATCTGGGGGACCGCACAAGTTAAGGATGGACTTGACCTCACAGATATTGTGCCCCGGGATACCAAAGAATTCAAATTCTTAGAAGCACAATCAAAATACTTTGGATTTTATAATATTTTTGCTGTTACTCAGGTAAGTGTTGACCAATTACTTGCATTTTTCTAAAAACATTTAACAGCATAAAACCTGAAATATCCTTTTTTGAATACGTTCTAACTTTTGAACAATTAACCAAGAGACTGAAGTTTATATATATAACTTCACAATGAATGGATCAAGAGACTGTAAGTGGTTACCAGGAAAGCATTTTGCAGATGATTCTTTAAAAAGATTTTATTGTATATCTTCTGAGTGGCTTTCTGAGGAATTTAGAGTTGTCTTATTTTTGTAAATCTGTTCAACAATCATAAAAAAAAAAAAAAAAATTTAAAAAAATATTTCAAATTTAATCTTGCACTTGAATTTGGAGAATTTAAGCAATGTACAAATGAACATTGCCAAACTATTTCATTTAAAAATAATTTTGGATGAAATTAGATCCCAAAATATAACTTTTCATAGAAGTTTTGTAAATGTACTAGCATAATTTTAAAGAATTTTATAAATCCTATATCATGATTGAATAGCTGATTATATGAATAAAATGATTTCAGGGAAACTTTGATTATCCACACAACCAGAAACTTCTGTATGATTACCACAATGCATTTGAACGTGTGGACAACATCATTCGTGGAGAGAATGGTGAACTTCCAACATTTTGGTTGGAACTTTTTCGTCAGTGGCTTTCGGGTAAGAGAACTTTGCTATTTTACAAAGTTTTACTATAAATGTTGTCACTACATGATATAATTTATGTTAGTAGTTGTACATTTTGTTTTCTCTTGAAACCTTTGTTGTTTCAGACACCTCTGTTATTGTTATAAAAAATGATATAATAGAAAATTATTATGGATTAAACATGAAGAATGAAAGTAAAGTTAACTGTTTATTTTTGCAGATCTCCAGAGAGCCTTTGACAAGGATTACCAGTATGGGAATTTTCATGCTGATGGCTGGTACCCAAATGCTACTGAGGAGGCCATCTTGGCTTACAAGCTCCTTCAGCAAACTGGAAATAGCCACAATCCATATGATAAGGATCAGGTGTGTAGAATAACCAAGTTGTATCGGCTCTTCATCAAAACTAGTATATTCCCTCAGATTCAACATGTTTTTACGTTCCCTTCACACATACAAACCCTCTTTCACCCATCTTATGGAATTTGAGGAATCCATCTGTTTAGTGTTTTACTGTACCTTTTATTTCTTTAAGTTCTAGTATATAGTACTCTCTATCCAAACCAACATATAATTAATCCAGAAATATATTTAAACTGGACTGGTTTTATAGTCTCTTATTTGTTTATTGAATTAATTTGGTACTTGACTACACCAGCAAATTTTGTCAATCCTATATGAACCTTGTATTTCATTTAATTGTCATAGACTCTGCCCTGTGCAGAAATCCTGTTCTTAATATGATAATATAATTCTGTTAATTCTGGTGTTATTTCCAACAATAAGATTATCAGTGCATCAACGACTTGATAATTAGTGAATCTCAAACTAGGCCAGCCAAATTAAAGTAAACATTATTAAAATATATAATTTATTGTCTGGTTTGCATGTATAGGAAAATGTCAACCACTGCGAATGATTTCTTACCTAATCCCTGTTGTAACTTTCTGTTTCCACATTTCTTTCAGGTGAATCGTGTACGACTAGTCGATGATGATGGCAATATTTATGCACCTGCTTTCTACAACTACCTCACGGCCTGGACATCCAATGATGTGATGGCCTACACTGCCTCCGTAGGCAACTTTCACCCCATCCCCAAAACATGGCTGCATGATCCAAAAGAACTTAATTTTATCAGTAAGTTATTTTTCTTGAATTTGTTTTTATTCGTATTTCAGGAGATTCATGGCTTTAGAAACCAGTTCTTACATGTTAGAAAAAAGGGGATGGTCACAACATAAATATATCAGCACAGGTGGATTCAGTCATTTTAAAAGCACGGAGTGTAAAGCTATTTTAATTTAATATTGGAGAGGGAGTATTCGAAGTTTGTTATGACCAAATTATAATGGGGAAAATAAACATTGTAGATAAAGAGTGGTGTCAAAATCCCCCACCTTAGGCTTATGAATAGTATCAGTTGTGAAAAAAGGTGCCATTATGACCAATAACAACAGTTTTTTGTTTTACCAATGTCAGAGATTTTGGCAATGATTAAAATTCTTTCTAGACACTGTGTTTTGCATATGTTCAGTTTGTTTTCACACTAACATTTTGATAGGATTGCAGTTTGTATGTGAAGAAGTTACAAAATACATGTATATAAAATTGTTCTTCTTTGTTTACAGTACCAAGGTCTCAGCCACTGATTTACACCCAGATTCCTTTCTTTCTAACAAATCTCTCGAACACTGAAGACATCATCAGCATTATTAAGGTAAATGAATGCTCTTTTTCCTTTTTGTCAGAATGTGATTACCTTGGTAATCCTTTAGTATTTTGAGTGCATTTAATTACAAATTAATATTTTGATATTGTAATATGTATTGATCAGGGCCGACTTTAAGCCAGTTGGACCAATTGCTCCCAATGGGGCCCCATTCCCAAGGGCCCCATGCTAGGGTAATCTGTGGCCCCACGCTAGGGTAATCTACTCTAGTCTTGTCACGTAAAACTTCATTCTAACAAAGTCGAACCTGTTCCCAATTGGACCCCCAGCTCCTAAATCTGGCCCTGGTATTGATATTGTAATATAATATATTGATATTGTAATATGTATTGATATTGTAATATATATTGATATTGTAATATATATTGATATTGTAATATGTATTGATATTGTAATATATATTGATATTGTAATATGTATTGATATTGTAATGGATTTAAAGTTAAAACTAAACATGCATTGACAAAATATTTTTTTTTAATATCATTCTCTGATGTTAATTATGAATAATAAATAGAATCAATACATAACATATTAACACTAAACAAAAATATTTTAAATTTTTTAACTCATTTCAACACTCATTATTTTTATACATCAGTTAATGATAACATTCCCTATGTACAATAAAATTAATAATTTCCAATCTATTCACTTAGGAAATCCGGTCTATCTGTGACTCATTCTCTGCACGTGGTCTACCTAACTACCCTACGGGTGTGCCGTTCACGTTCTGGGAGCAGTACATCAACCTGAGGTTCTATATGATGCTGGCCATCCTTTGTGTTCTCGCTGTCAACTTCATTGTGCTCACTGTCGTCTTGATGAACCCTTGGGTGGCTGCCGTTATTGTGAGTATCATCATATACCATGATTAAATGTAGTCATTGTCTTTGTCCATTGTTTAGATTAACCATTTCATGTCTATCCTTAAATCTACCCCATAGAAGTTACATAATGCTATCATAGTGCAGCATGCCATCATGTTCATGACGTCACTGAAATACTAGTATCAGTGATTAAAATGAAATACAGGCAATAAATAATTTACAGTCTTGTTTGAATGATGCAGATATTTGTACAGGATCTTTTTCAGTTTATTATTACAGTTTATTATTACAGTTTATTATTACGCTTGGTAATGAATGAACTGGTGTTATATTTTGTACATTTATTTTATTATGGTAAACAGTAAATTAAATTTCCAAATACTAGTAGTTGTAATTTACCGTATGTCTGCTTTAGTAATAAAACCAAGTACTATCTGTTCATCAACAATCTTAATAACAGAAAAAAACGTGTTTTTATGCAGGTAAAACTATTAGCTGTGCAGACTAAATATACCGGAAATAAAAGTCTTATGGGCTCACATCAGAGTTTGTTGTATTAGCCATCTGTGATGCATATGATGTAGGCTGTTTGCTGTGAATTAGAGCTAGTTGATTAGTAATAGCTATATATATAATACTTTCCTATCTGTGTGCAGGTATGTGATATTTGATTATTGTGAGTTTGAGTCACTTATGTTTGTTCAGGTTGTGATGTTGGCTATGATTCTGGTTGAATTGTTTGGCTTCATGGGAATGATCGGCATCAAGCTTAGCGCCGTCCCTGCAGTCATCCTCATCATGGCTGTCGGCATTGGCGTCGAATTCACATTACATATGGCAGTGGTAAGTACAGTTTAAAATTTATAAATAACCTAACTTAAGGAATAATTATAAGATGCTAATTTTGTGATATTCCCAACCAGTTAGGCAGGCTAAATTAATCTAGAAAAGTTCAACATAGTGTAATAAATGGAATTCTGTACTCATTAGCATACGATATTGCGTATATTACATACTCATACATAAAAAGTACCATGCAGCAACTTGTTTAGTAATCTCTGTATATTTGATACATAATAGCTGCTGATTAAGTCATGTTCTGTAATGAAAAAGTGCTTTGTGTGAAAGATGGGTTCATGTTATGATACATATTTGATGAACCCTGTATCATACTTGTATTAGAATGAGTGAATTAACGTACTGCGGTTGATTAATCACATAAGCCACTGTAGGCATTGGCTTGCATGTGGCAGGTTTGGCATGCAGACACAATCCAAATGTCAGGAGTCAGGTACCTCCACTTCGGGGATGAGACGTTAGTCTGATCTGGGTGGGGTCACTTGTTTGGAATAGCTCTGTCTATGTGTCGGTGGCTGTCAGAGCATCATCATGCATCACCACGGTTGTTTTTCTTCAGATGAGTACTGCTTATATAACAAAGGTCACAAAATGTCAGGATCTGTCAAAAAAAAAAAAGTAAGCCTAATGACAGATCATAGGCAAATCTAGTGGGGTCTAGGGTATCTGGAAACCCCTCTTTTTTTCATCATTTTTTTTTTCTATTATAATTAGATCTTAATTACTTTGATCTTCACTTTCAGTATTGAATTTCTTAACACCATCTTCAGACTCCTCTCTTTCAAAATTCATTGATTTCTCTCTTCAGCTATTGCTTTCTTTTAACATGTGCAGTTTTATTTTTAACACTGTTTAGATTCTAATACTGTTGAGATGAAGATCACTATTTTTGAGATTTTGTTATAAAAGGGTCCTCTTAAAGTGTCTGGTGAAACAAATTTTGAAAAATAGTACGGGTGTCCCCTTAAGACATGTTATTTCTTTTTCCAACCAGTGTTCCACAACTGGTTTAACAAAGGCTGTTGTACATGCTGCAAATATATGAGTAAATATAATTACAATGTTTAAATAAGCTCAGTGCTGAATATTAGTTATTTCTTGTTCCAACTAGTGGTCCACAACTGGTTTAACAAAGGCTGTGGTACATGATATAAATATATGGGTAAATATTATTACATTGTTTTAATAAGCTCACTTCTGAATATTACAGGGTTTTTTCTTTTCAGGGTTTTATTACGGCAATTGGAAACCGCAACCGAAGAATGGCCATGTCATTAGAACACACATTTGCACCAGTTGTGCACGGAGCAGTGTCCACTTTTTTAGGAATAATTATGTTGGTTGGAGCAGAGTTTGACTTTGTTGTCAAGTAAGTACATTTTCCGTATTTTAATATACTAATGTGCAAAGGTTAATAACATTTTCAGTGTGTCATAGTGGTTTATATGGAATTATGTGTTATATAAGCAGTGTTAAACATGTCACCAGTTTTCAAAAAAAAGAAAAGATAAAACACAGTACACATTCAGTAAGACAATTTACCATGCAGTTTAAAATGACAAATAAATATGTTTTTTAAATACTGAATTTTATTTTATTATATTCTGATGTGTACAATATACCTAAATATATAATACTTTACCATAGCAGAAGATTCTGTGAATAAAAATATGAGTGGTGTTTAACTTTTGCACACATGTATACTTTTTTTTATCATTCCAGTGAACATTGTTCTTATTTTCTTCAGCACATTTTGACCTTTTCAGGGATTTAAAAATTATTATTATAAACAGTTTTATATCCAGGGCGTGCAGCTATGGGGCCCCCTTACAAATCAGTGGCACCATTTATTTGCAACCATATTTACATTTATAAAGTACGTTGTAGGCGTCCTTAAAATGACTGATGGAGCCCCAGGGACCTGTTCAGTCTTGCCACCCCACCCTAATATTTAAACAGCTGTGCCGACACTGATATCTAATATAAAACCTGTTTTTTTATGTTTCGATTTTAACCATTTATCTGTGTATACAGGTTATCAGGTCTTGCACATTCCAAACTAACCACTGGCTTACTTAGTACCTATTTATTTTAATAATCTTCAAACCACATTTATAGAAACAGAGAAAAATCTTCTTCACTGGAATTCGTAAAATTGCAAAATATAAATGATAGTGAATGCTGCATGTTGTATGGTTATCTTTAGTTTTGGAATTCCAAATGTGTCCATTTTCTTGATCTGAAAAGAGGATTCATTTTAATTTGATTGCCAATTACTGACAGTGTTTCTATCAATACCTTTAGCGTGGGATCTGTGTACATGTATGTGACACTGTTAATAAAATACACATTCTGTATAGTCCACTTGAAGTAGCTGACTAACAAGTTGAAACAAGTTTTCTTCATTACCTAGCCATGTTGGTGAAAATAATGTGTTTTGTAGAGTAGAGATACAAGGTAAATAAAATATATAGAAATTTGTAACAAATTCTTTTTTTTCTGATGTGAATAAACTCACATGTTCAGGATATGAACAGGACATCATATACCATTGCCTTTCATATACTGGTACCAGTTATGGGTGTCCTGTTGGAATGGAAAATAGTCCAATAAGGACCAATGATTAACCTTGGAAGAATGCTTTGTCACTAAACTAAGTTCCACCTTAATAATATTAACTCACAGTATTTCTAAAGTAATAAACAGTATACTATACTTTTTTGCATGTGATACTGTTTATTGTACATACTCATATATAAACAGAATCATACAACATCTTATTTAGTACTTTAGTATGTTCTATATTCATGTACTCTGTATTCTCTATAGACATTGATACACCAGTTATTGAGTATTGCATAGGAAGGCGAATAACTCTCTGAGAGGGAATGATCCTCTGACCCCTGGCTTTTCAGTTGAATGCTCTAAAAAGCTATGTTCCACTTCATACTGTTAACAGTATTACCTCACAAAGTTTCTAGCTTTTGTGATTTGTACTAGGGGGTCTTAATAGACTTAGTAGCTGGTTAGTTTAGTCTTGTGAACGCTGCTATTTGTTGCTCTTGGCCAGTTTAGGCTGTTTATATGTTTATCGTGCAAATCTTTTGATGCTTGCAGTAAGTTGCTATGTGGGTGGTTTCACATTTTACCATGGCAGGTGCCAAGATTGTTCTGCTCAAGATTTTAGCACATGAAAAATATAGTGTTTGAACAAGTGAAAAAGTCGTAAGAAATAGGTTTTAAAAGTGTACATTTTCTCACCATGTGTGTTTATAGCTGAACCCAGCTAATTGCTTATCTCGTTTTTAGAATCACCCACAATCACCAAAGACAGCACTTAGCATTTTGTACACACTTTCCCCTTAACTGCATAAAAATGTCAATTTTAAAAATTATTCATCCATTTTAAACATTTAAAGCCTGCTTTACACATTTTTACAAGTGGATACTAAAAGCTGTGTTGCAATATGTAATAATAATATGTAAAAAAAACAATAGTTATTTAATAGGTTTTTAAAATGTTGTACATTCACGCCTTGAAAAGCTATGTAACTAAAAAAACACCATTGAAATAGTTTTTGAAATAGATATTAGAAGTTATGTTACGATGGATAATTGTTAAAAAAATTAACAGACTTTTAATAGGTCTTAAAAATGTTCTTATTCACTCTTTTGAAAAGCTATAACTAAAAAAAAAAACACCTTTAAAAATCTTTTTTAAAAAAGGGTATTAGAAGCTGTTACAATGGATAATTGATAAAACATGAACAGACCTTTATGAAGTTTTAAAAACATTCTCATTCAATCCTTTACAAAGCTATTGAACACCAAAAACACTTTAAACCCCCCCCAAAAAAACAACATTAAAAAAACCAATAAAACATTAAATACCTTTTAAGTGGATATTTAAAACCGGTATGTTGCATAATAGTTAAAATACACACAGATATTTAATAAATTCTCAGAATGTTTTATTGTTTACCTCTTTATATTAAAAAATAATTTATCTGATATAAATGTCTTAAAACTGTAATAAATGTCTTGAAAACCTTTTTACAAGTGGATATTAGAAGCTATGAATCCGAACATAACGTTTAAAACGACTATTAAGAGATTTTGAATAAGTTATGAATTGTGTACAGTCAATGGTGCATTGTTCAACACAGAGTAACATATCACTTCTTGACTCCTTCCCATCTTCCTCATGTTACACTCTACTGTATTTGTTCTTTTTTTATGAATTCCGTTTTCATAATGAGACGTTCATTGACGGCGTATCTGATTTAAAAGTATCACCTGTGTGGTGGTGATCTCTGGCCATGGTAAATGCCTGTGCAATAGCCTACAGCAGTGTTTTAGTGTGTAAAACAGAGCACCTTTGTACAAGCTCACTGGGAGCTGCATGTAAGATAAGGAGATTAAAGACATGGTGTTTGGTTTCTAAGAATCTCAGCCTGTGGCATGTAATAATTAGCTACCTGGACACGGAACACCCAAGACGAGCACATACTCAGGTAATTATGTTGATAGAGTCTTTATCTCACTAGTGGATGGGTGTTGTTTTCTTTCCTATAAAATTTGATATGCCTGATGCGTGGTTTGGACTTGTTTTAGCGCAAACTTGCCAAATGCATAAAAATGTCTATGAAGAACTGTACAAGCCACACACGATCATGGATATAATATAAAAATAATGATGGATGTTGTTTAATTTTATGAATGAGAAGCAGATGTTTGTATGTTTTTTTATTTTTTTATTTTATGGGTTTGTTGTTGTACTAAGGTACACGGTAGTAAAATCATGACAGGGTGCTGAGAAAATGAGCTCTGACACCATGTCTTCCAGCCCACACAACTTAACTGAGTTTATTTGTCAAGGTGTGCTGTCTACCTCAGTTGTACAGAAAACAGTTTTTTTAGTGACTCCTTAGCACGTTTGTTAATCAGCAGTTGTTAGGTGTCACATATTATTTGCAAAGCAAAAAGTCTACAGAAGAAATGTTACTTTGTTATTAGCAGCAAGGTCTCTTTTTATATTAACAGCGAGGTGCTTTTATAAACAGTTTCTTTATATACATCTTAGGCTGAAATGGAGTTATAATGTGTTCTGAGGTCCTGGAGTTGCTAAGACTGATGTTCTTAATACTCTAATTTCAATATGGTAATCAGTGTCTTCTGAAAAGACTGGTATGTGGAAACATTAGTGCAGGTATAAAACTGGTCACCATTTCTCAGAAGACTTTTTAATAACATCCATTGGGTTCCTCATGAGATTGTATTTTAATGGTCATCGTTCATCAGAAAACTACATATCTATTGACCATCAAGATTAGTGACAAACCTTTCACAAAAAACTATTAAAAAAATTTAGTGGCCTATCTTTTCAGAATATTTATCTAGTAACCAACTTCCTCAGAAAAATGGAAGTATAGTTGTCAACCTTTATCAGAAAACAGAAATCCTGTGGCCAACCTTTTTTTCAGAAATCTAAAATCCAGTTTTCATTGTTTCCAGAGATTTTGTTTTGAAAGTTCTGGACAAACATTGATGTCTGGTACTAAAAAACAAAGACTCAATTATCGTATTCCAATGTCTTGCCATTGAGACAGATTTCTTTTCCATTCCTAGCAAATACTGTGTAAGTCATGAAGGGTTAAGATATAGGGCCATATGGTCTTTAACTTGAGGCCGTTGATACTGTTTGCAAGTACATACAGTAAATCTTCCATCCTAGTTGCACTGCTTTATGGGAAACTCTAGCTTTATTGTGAAACATGTGGGTGGTATATGCTGCTCCTAGACTTGCAGTGCTTATGCTGATCTGCATATTAAAAATATCGCTTTCAGAATCATCCTAAATATAAGGATGAGAGCAGTAGTGTTGAAGGTGGCAACTAACTGGCTTTCTAAATTAAAGACAATTAAAACAGAATCATTTCAAGTTCCATTGCCGTATACATTTTTGGAGTATGAGTGAAATTTTGAGTCGGTACTTTAATATTATACAGAATTGCCAAGATTAAATTTAATCCCTGAGTTTAGATTCTGTTTTCAAATACAGACCCTTTGGTGAAAGTGAATAGAGGTAATAAAATTTAACATTCTCATTTGTTCTTGTTCTTGATGAGTAACATGTGGTAGCGGCTGGGTATTCATGCCAATGAAACATTTATTTTATATACAGGAATTTAATTTTTTTAAAGAACTATTAACATTTCCCTAATTCTGTCTAAGTAAAGAGGAATTAATTTTTTTTAGAACACTATTATCATTTCCCAAATTCCCTAATTCGGTTTTAAGTAAAAAAAACTAATTGACATAAAACATTTGTAAAATGTTATATATATTAAACAAGCATGTACCAAGCCCTACATGTTTGTCTCCTAATCAAAAAAATTTTGCAACTTGATGTACACGTACTCGTCAACAGTTAAGCCGGTGGTCATAAGCAAACACTTGTGTATGGCTGGTGCTTGGCACATCTACCTAGGAGGCACGTACATTTGTATAGCTCAGTATTGCGTAGTTAGAAAAGTGTGCAGACTTGACCAGCCTGACACTTCAGTTGTTGGAGGTCTTCTGGTGTAATTCCACATTTCTTAATCCCTAAAACCCATTTAGATGGGATGAACGAACATTGAGCAAGAACTGGTCAGTCAAGGGATGCTGTTGATGGCAACTGGCCTGCCCTTTAAATAAAGCCATTGTTGGACGCAAGGGCAGCTGACCTGGATTGGAGCAGCAGGCAAGCCTATAAAAGAAGCAGCCGTAGACCACCCAGCTAGCAGGCGTGTGGAATTTCCTCTTTTCTTGCCTGCGGAATAGACTTGCCATGGGCTCTTTTTCACAGCTTACTGAACTTTCATTTATTTTCATGTGTACATGCTAAAATTTAGTCTGATTTGTGAAAAGGTTTTTACATATTGTAATTACAAGATAATCTCTTTCTTGATTTTATCTTTCTCGTCCCTTAATCTAAAAGATTAGCTATGATAACAAAAGTAGTGAGAGTAAGTTAAAAAATGTTTTCTTTATTCTTCCCAGATATGCTTGGCTGATTTAAACAAAATTTTTTACTGTTTATATTTTTTAAATTATAATTATTTTGAGCTGTGTTTTGAACAAGAGATGAATTTAAAGCTTTGTTACAAGAGGTCCTCAGATGATTTCCATGAAGCACATGCATGTTGTTTTTTCCACTGTTCCAATACTTCCCATTAACTTGTATAATGTTAGTGGGAGTTCCTTTCAGTGGGGGTTTTCATTCATACTGTGGACCACTTACTGGGGTGTTGTTAAACAAACTGTCTTATCCCTCCTTTTTATGAAATATTCAAGAAGCAAAGGTTTATTTAAAAAAAAACCCAGCTCATTGTTTATTCATTGGCTATTAAATATTTGTGACTTATGGTCTTCAGAGAAAACCTGTTACTGCCACATAGGCTACTCTTTCTGATTAGCAGCAAGGGATCATTTACATTCACTTTCCAACAGAAAGGACAACACATACCTTGGCCTTTGTTACACCAATTGTAGACCACTTTTGATACTGAAGAGGATTAATCTGATGATCCATCACAAGTAAGGCAGAAGCTCCACTTTGGAGCTACATCTAACACCACACTGAAAAATTCACACAGAATTGCAGACACAAGATGAAAAAAACAGATCAAGGTAGACCGACCTTGTAAGTTTTGAAGAGTGTTCCTGTAGTTTAAAGTTTTGCTGTGTTTTGTGGAGGTGCCACGTGAAGAGCTATCATTCATCGCAGGGAATAGATTTGAGTTATTACTGCCCGATTGAATCTGTCACCTGATTGTGTGTGGCTCAAACCTCGGCCACATTCTCTTCAACAGCCTTTGTCGGAAGGGAAACAAATTGAAATATGTCATTACAAAAGCAGTCTTGTCTCATCAATGTAGGTAGATTGTTACACTATGTGGGTTGTCAGTTTTTATGAGCCAGAGTAGTTACACAAGGATGCTGAATTGATGCATTATAATGGGATCGTGTAAATATATATAAAGGATGTTTTTGCATATTTTTTATTCTGCCATCAGCAAAATTCAAATTAGATTTATTTTAACAAAATCCAGAAGGTTAATAGCTTAACATTTTATTAACCTTTGGTTAAAGTTATGATACTTAATAATTATAAGAGATGAGGGTTTGAATTACAGTTAAAGACTTCATTGATGTTTTTTTTTATCACTTATTAAGTACATGTTGTGCTGTTTGTTACGTGTCTGTAGAAATAAGTGGTATCCAATTTTAGTAAAATTTCTTCATAGACCTTAGTCATAACCAATCTAGGCCAGATTTTAAAATACGTCTAAAAGCAGTGATAACCTCCCATGTTTTTAATAAAAGTTGGTGCCATTTACAGACCCATTCTTTATAGAGTTACTGCTTTACTTTATTATTATTATTATTATTTTTTTCCGGCAAATATTCCACCACAAATTCCCCAAAAAGTATTTACTATGGAAATATTAACATTTGAATTGGTAACTACAGACTTGAGTGGAAACAGATAAACACTAATCACACTTTTTATAAATTTACTTTTGTTGCAGTAGAATTATGGAGTGAATCAGTAATCTAAACTAGACCTGTCTCTAAACCAAATTGATATTTTAGCTTTTAAATAGCTTTCTTAGTAAATATGTTGCCAAAGTTTTTAACAATTTAAAGTTATTATATGTACAAAGATTACAGTTTTATTGACTATTGCAAACTGAAATGTCCATCAATGACTCAAAGACTGAAACATTTTTCCAGCTGTGATATCCAATGTTAGAACTATAGGATGTTTTTTTCTGCAGGCTGATGGTCTTTCATGTTGGTGACCCGAGTTCAGATTCTCACATGATGCCTCATGTTAGCCCATTGTTGCCCAGTTTAGCATGTGATGTGTTATTTGTGTGCTGGTGTGAAGGAAATAAATAATATGTACAGTGTGTGGCACACGGCATGAACTGGAGTAAGTTGTTTCTGACACTGTGATTGCTAAAAGATCATTAGGTGATGTGCTGCACTGATCACCTACCACAGTGTACTCAGTATTTGTAAACTGGTATCTGTTTAATTTACATATCTCTCTAAATCAGTTGGATCTGACAGTCTCAAACATGTTTAAATATACTTAAAACCAAAAATTATTAGTCTCATAGTGATCTGGTATTGAGATAGTTCCATGTGGATCTAGTGTAGACAGTTCCAGTGGATGCATAGACTGTCCCACATGGATCTAGTGTAGACAGTTTCACATGGATCTAGTTTTGACAGTCCCACTTGGATGGATCTAGTTTTGACAGTTCCACATGGATCTAGTTTTGACAGTTTCACATGGATCTAGTTTTGAGTTTCAATGGATCTAGTTTTGACAGTCCCACTTGGATGGATCTAGTTTTGACAGTCCCACTTGGATGTGTCTGGTTTTGACAGACCCACATGGATGGATCTAGTTTTGACAGTCCCACTTGGATGGGTCTGGTTTTGACAGTCCCACTTGGATGGGTCTGGTTTTGACAGTCTCACATGGATGGATCTAGTTTTGACAGTTTCACATGGATTTAGTTTTGACTTGGTTTTGTGTATGTTCTTTCAGACTGTAAGACGCACACACATGCAGACACTGAAAGATGAAGAAAAAACATTTATTTATGTCGTTACACATTTGAATGTATTAATAAAATAAAGAATGAAAAAAACTTGCCTTTTAAAAAATGAAAAATTCCTGGAAAACGGAAATGTCATTTTTTGTCTAATCTAATTGGTGTACTTTCATAACAGTTTAATTAGGTCTGGAACAGCATGTTAAAGATTTGTATACTCAATTTGGGAATAAAAACATGGCAGACTTCTAAAATTGAGACCAGACAGGGTTTGTGTTGCCAGTGTCTTTGAATCTTGTGTTAGAAAAAACCCAATAATTGGTACATGTATTCTGTCTTACAATCATAATGGGCAAGCTCATGCGGGTACTACTTAGCAGTTCTCAGTTGATTTAACATAATACAAAAACTAGTCCATCTAGCTATTTGGTCCTGAAAATAAGCCTGGTGTATGATGCAAAAGTGGCTTTTAAAACATCATCAACAAATTCTTTACTTAAACTGTAGGTAGCTGTTAGGGGTTTGGAATGTCTCAAAATCACTAAAAATGTTTACTGTTGTGGCAGGTTATTCTCAACTGTTGTGAACTCTTGATATCACCACTGTTCTGAAAGTGATTCATGCCTAAACATTCCTTGGTCATCTTTATAGAGTGATACAGTTTTGAAAATGATTTTACATTTAGATTTCTAGTTCTTATCACATATAAAACTGCATTGTAATTGTTTAAAGCTTTACAGATCTGGGCTGGTATTTTCGAAGCATTCGTAGCTACGAATTTGTCTTGGTGACATCATTTTTCATTATTTTTGTAAACAGTGACTACAAAAAAATGACGTCACTAAGACAAATTTATGATAGCACTAAGAGAGCTTTGAAAATATGTGCCCTGGATGTTAAATGTTCATGACAAAAAAGTAATATTCATTCATTTGTTTTTCTTCCTTCACTTTCTTATTTTCACAACCTCATTGTTAACTTCTTTCATCATGAGGTATCAATTTTGTACGACAAATGGCAAAACTGTTTTTTAACATTCTGACTTAATACAAAAGTATTTTGATAACATCTGGTAATGTTTTTCTGGTATAAAGCATTTGACAAGTTAAAAAGGCCTGAAGTTATGATGATTGCCAAACCTGTTCGATTGGAAAAGAAAGTTCATCTGCAATGACTTGCCAGCTTTTTGTCCACTGTGACCCAGAATCTGGTTTCTTGTATAAATACTTTGTTATAATGCAAAACCCATTTCAATTCATATCTCAGTTGGTTGTGCAGTTTTTATGTAAGATATTTTAAATATTTTATCACCATATGGCCCAGAGTTCAATTTTTAAGAGCGTTTTGGAGTCCAAAACTCTTTAAAATCATGTAGGACTCGTCACTTTTGTTTAAAAAGAGTGGTGTGTGTCTCCTCATTTATGTACATTAGAGCCCCGTGAGTCCAGTGGTAGAACGTTGAACTCTCAAGCTGATAACAGTGGTTCAAAAAACATTGTAGGCTGGCTCGCACCTGACTACGTGTCAAAATAACCAAATGTTTGACATCCAATAGCCAATGATTAATAAATCAATGTGTTCAAGTGGTGTCATTAAATAAAACAAACCAGTTATATACATGTATCTGATTCCTCAAGGGCACAATGTAGGTCTCACTGGACTGGTTTGGGACTTTATAAATGTTCAGACAGGGATTACATATAGGACTTAATTTTTTGACCCATTATTATGCACTGCTGCCTTTCTGAAGAAATATAATTCCTAAGTTTTTGGTGAAATATGGATGAAATAAGTAGCAAAGTATTTTCTTTATAGGAACAAGAAGAAATTTTACAGTTTTGGTGGTCTCGAACACATTTTAAGTACATTTGTAGCCAAAAATGTTGGATATTATTGACTTATAAAACATATGTAATGCAATCTTTTAATGTATAAGTAAAATAAGGTTCTATTTTTTTATAAAAGTAAAAAGCTCACCCACCCATCCCCTTCTGTAATAAGGTGTACAGTGCACAACGTTTCATTGTACACATTCTTGTATATATTTACTGATTTATGTATAAACAGTGAAATCAGATTTTATTTTTTATAAAAGTATTAACAAGCTCCCCCATCTGTAATCAGGTGTGCAATGACCTTGTTGGGCGGTTGCTGAAGGAAGTATGGCACACTTTCCTCTCCTCTCAGCATGCTGCTCTACGTGGTGGAGGCTGTGGTAAGAACTCTCACTGTATAGGTCAGAAAGGAATTCCTGATGGGTGAAATGCACAATTGTGATTATCAGACTGAGGTATTTTGTCTAAATATTTACAAGATTCAGCACCCCAGAAGAGAACATGGTTTGTAAAAACTGAACAGCAAAAGTCTTAGGCCATAGAATCTCTCTTTGTGTAACTCTTATCTGGAAGCAGCTTGATGAAAAAAAAAAAAAACCTGTTCAATAACAATAAATTCTTTCTCTTGCATTTGAAATTTACCTTAGAGTAATTTGTTACTTTTCACCAAGATATGCTCTGATTATAAACACAGACATACAGCAGGGAAGATGGCAGTGATTGTTTATTTAACAACACATTGTTTATTCAGTGTCAAAAGTAAAATGTTTGAGACTCATGGTTTTCAGAAGAAACCCACTACAGTATTGCTACGTAAGCTACCCTTTCCAATTAGCAGCAAAGGATCTTTGATATTAGACTAGAGCATATCTCTAACAATGTGACCGGTTAGGGCATTTTTGAGTAAAAGTTGGTATCCAGTCCTATTAACCTATTTTGGGGGTGCTGATACCAAGCTGAATTTTTTGTTTTTGACCTTCAAAATCAAAAAACAAAATGACCACCCAAAATCGCTATTTTTTCTCATTAAACTTGCTAAAACTTAGTGTAGTAGAGTTATGGGATGGAGGTGCACGTGGATTCTATCTGGCTGTCTTCAATATATAGACTGTGGCAGCCATCTCTATTTTTTTCAGTTACCTGGTAGCCATTTTGTTTTTTAAGTCTTTTTATTAAATTTGTTCATCCTGAAGTACAAATTTGGTGACATATGGAATAATTTGGAAATAATTTTGTTTTTCAATTTTGAGGATCAAAAACTAAAAATTCAGCTTGGTATCCTATTTTTTCATAATCAGCACCCCAAAATAGGTTAATAGGACTGGATACCAACTTTTACCTAAAAGATCCCTAACCACTCTTAAATAAGCCCTTTTTTAAATATGGTCTAGGATAGCACATACCATGGCCTTTGTTACCCCTATTGTGGACCATATGCGGAACAAGAAATAGCCCAACTTGGTTTGGTGAAGGATTTGGCAGTTTCTCTACCTCTTGAGTTATGTCCCTTTCTACATTTTTGGTTGAATTTTAGGTAAAATAACCCCCAAACCCCATTAATTTTTTTGGTTTTAAATTAACATTATATTTATTTGTTTATTTTTAATTCACTTATTTTTATAATCAAATTAGGGTTAGGATTAGATTAGCTTACCTTAATTCTTTTAAATAGTAACCTAAATAATCCAATATTGGAATGATAGGTAGAAGTTGGAGGAGTCCAGGTGGATATCTTTCCAAATTTTATGAAACATTTGTTTTTGTGTATTTAATTTTAATTGAATCATGGGTGGTTATTTAATTCTGTTTCTTTAATACTGTTTTACCTAAGATAATGTTTGTATTTTCCTTAACAACAACCAAAAAAAGTCTTGAAATTATTGGGTTAACTTTTTATTCTAACACCCCCATTAAAGTGTCATAATTGAGAAAACAGAAAAACATTAGTCTCTTTTAATGTCTTTCCCAACATTAAAATAGGAATTCTAAAGTGATTTACCAAGCTGTGCTTGTGATAGCATGCAATAAACAGTATAACACGCAAGCCGTTGTTGCAGAAAATAATTGCACATATAGGTAAACCTGTACCATGTTGTTTTATAGCTGCACTTAGCATTGGAACAATCACAGCCCACCATATGCATGAAACACACAATTTCTCTGTTGATTCAAATTCTGGGTAAGGCCAAGCCAGACCATGAATGCGGTGCTGGTGTGTGGCATTCCGGTTTGTCCATTCTTTGCAGTTCATGCAAAGAAATCGGGAGGACAGAATTACAGATGGAGGCTGCCAAAAGAGCAACTATTTTTGGCAGGCCAAGTAGGCATGGGAGAGATGGGGAGAAATACCGCTACATAATCTGATGTGCAGTTCGCCAATTGGCATTTATAGCAGTATTAAAGGGAAAGCGTGTGTGGTCTGAGAGCGCAGCACAGATAAGATGGTTCTCTTTCTAAATAAATATGTCTGGCTTGTTTACTGGTTCAGTCCGGGATGGCTCTCATCACTGTCATCCTCCCTGTTTGGACAAGTGCTCACAGCCAGCCTGGTTTACATGTTTCTCATTCGGAACACACCAGTGTGAGTCTGCTACTCATTCAGTACACACCAGTGTGAGTCTGTGCTACTCATTCAGTACACACCAGTGTGAGTGCTACTCATTCAGTACACACCAGTGTGAGTGCTACTCATTCAGTACACACCAGTGTATGTGCTACTCATTCAGTACACACCAGTGTGAGCCTACTACTCATTCAGTACACACCAGTGTGAGCCTGCTACTCATTCAGTACACACCAGTGTGAGCCTACTACTCATTCAGTACACACCAGTGTGAGTCTACTACTCATTCAGTACACACCAGTGTGAGTCTGTGTGACTCATTCAGCACACACCAGTGTGAGTCTGTGCGACTCATTCAGCACACACCAGTGTGGGTCTGTGCGACTCATTCAGCACACACCAGTGTGGGTCTGTGCGACTCATTCAGCACACACCAGTGTGGGTAACTCATTCAGCACACACCAGTGTGGGTAACTCATTCAGCACACACCAGTGTGGGTCTGTGCAACTCATTCAGCACACACTAGTGTGGGTCTGTGCGACTCATTCAGCACACACCAGTGTGGGTCTGTACGACTCATTCAGCACACACCAGGGTGAGTCTGTGCTACTCATTGAATACACACCAGGGAGACTCTGTGCTACTCATTCAGTACACACCAGGGTGAGTCTGTGCTACTCATTCTTGTCTGTACAAGTGATGGTTGACAAATTTCCATGATACTAATATCTATATAAGATAATTGATAATTACTATATCATCTGCTTTGTTTGGACAAGTGATGACTACCTGAATTTCCATGATACTGAGACCACACATACTAGATTTACAGAACTGTTATTCACTACATTGTCATCATCTGTTTAGACAAGTGCAGGTAGACATTGTTTCCAATCCATACATAACACATGAATGTGTATCATTGAGATCTGTACTTTTTATAGTACATCTAAATTGTTATCCTCTTTTTTTACCCTGTCTTGTTTAGACAAGTGCTACCTGGGTTTCCACAATACTAGATTTATAACACTGATATTCACTACATTGTCTTCATCTGTTTGGACAAGTGCAGATTGACACTATGCTACCAAGCTTCCCATTATACATGAACATGTACCAATGTGATCTTCACTAGTCTTTGTTAATTACTAAATTCTTACCATCTTGTTTGGACAAATACTCACTGTTTGGACTTACGTGATACTAACATATTTACTAGCTCTTCAGTAGTGACTATACTGTCAACCTTTCTTGTTTAGGCAAGTGCCATCATCTTACATACTTTTTTTTTCCTTGAAATATATTAGAATGTGTTAATAACACAGCTGTGATTTTGTATTAATATTGTCTATAAATGATGACATGATGACACTTGGCAGCCAAACATTTTATTTATCATTGTCTAGTATACAAACATTTTTTTTTTAATAATGGCTCCAGCAGTATTGCCATAACATGGCAACAGAAATTAATGTGTTTAAAAACTGCCATCTTTATAAATTTTATGTCCTATGTGAAAGGCCATATTTATGTTGTTGTGTACATAACGTAAATATGCAACAGACTGGGGCTGTTTGTGTACATAACGTAAATATGCAACAGACTGGGGCTGTTTGTGTACATAACGTAAATATGCAACAGACAGGGGCTGTTTGTGGCAATTGTTACCAGTCACACCATGTTGCCAAAATACGAAGAAAAAAAACTATTTTCAGCTTGATCGCCTATAATTGACACAAAAAAATTTGAGAGTAAAGAATGATACCTACAGAGTATGCCACCGGGGTGCTCAGTAGAGCGTGACCAAGGGAAGATGGAGCTGGTTTCTCCAGACACTGGAGCAGTTTCACTGTGGGTGGCTCATTCAATTAATTGAACCTGGACCAGTCAAGCAGGTCATTGGTTGGAACTCTGAACCCCTGGGGTATAATAGGAAACTCCCAACTACCAGATTCAGGGATATTGCCCATTTTATTGACAATCTTAGTAGAGTTATGGACAAAACAGATTGCTATCACTACCATATGAGAACAGAGTTTGTGATTGTTATCTCTACCAGACTGACAGGAAGTCGTGATGTAGCTCAGTGGCAGAGTGCCTGGCTAACAAGCAGTGGGTTGTAGGATCAAACAAAATCAGTGTAAGCATTAGGCTATTTATCATTACAGTTCAAGTATATCAAAGATAATTTAATATATTAAAAATAAATAACAATAAACAGAAAAAAATAGAACAATCCTTGATCTACCGCTGTTCCAGCCAGTTGTCTACAACTGGATTATCAAAGGCTATGGCAAATGCTGTGATGTCTGTATGGAAGACTTGGCTACTAATAGAAAAAGACTATCATAATTGTGACAGGATAGGCAGATCGAGGGGTTGTGTCCTGAGGGTCTGGACCCTCTCCCTTGTTCACAAATTTTAATGTTCCCCCATTACATTTTGGTCATAACTAACTCTGGAATACTTCTTCAGTTTTAAAAAACTTTAAAATATCTTTGGATCCCCTTCCAAAATGTATGCATCTGCCCCTGTACAGGAATTTTATTTTTCAACTTTCACAGACACCATATGATTGATACCCAATATCTCCTGATTAAACAATGAACTGTGGGTGTCATTATACAAATATTCCTTCCCTCTGTTAGAATGTGTGAGACTTGTATTTCTGTTTTCCTGCACTGACTAAATTTCATGTCTTAATAAAAAAAGAAATGTTTTATTTGAAGGGATGTGATACGATTACATTTTTAAAATGTCATGCCTATGAATTACAAATTAACCATGTTTGTACTCATATTAACTTACAGTAAAAACAAAGAATCCATAAAGACCACCATTGATGCTTTACGGCTATAGGATTCAGTTTCTGATATAAGAAGAAACTTTGAAAAATTCCTCGACAAAAAGAATTTTTTTTTTAAATGTAGTGGCTTCATAATTTTTATACAGCTACTGAAGTCTGTTGCTATTAATCATAGCCTTAACATGTGCTACCCTTGTTTACTGGACTAAATTTAAGTTTATATGCTGCACTCTGAACCAACAGATAAAGTTTTTTTTTATTGAACTTCAATGTTCTGGTATGTGGTGTATTGATTAAGGGGTATAGAAGTGTCTTTCAAGCTTGATATATTTGTTTGTGCCATTGAATAATATTAAATCTTTTGCACTTCAAAATCAGTATCTGCTTCTGTATTTGTTAGTCTGTTATTATAGGTTTTGTTTTATTTCCATAGTCATTATACAAAGTGGCTGGTAGAAACTGCAGAATGTATTTTCTGATAGGTTATTTTCGACATCTTAATATATCAAAATATTTCTGATATGACCGTGGGCTTATAAAATAAATAAAAAAGTGATTATTTTTATTGCAGGTTACATGTTTTATTGTTTTTGTGAAGAGTTATAACAGAATAGTTTATTATGACACTTCATTTAATATTTAGTTTTTCTTCTTTTAGATACTTCTTCAATGTGTTGGCTGCTTTGGTTGTGATAGGACTCTTCAATGGTCTGCTTCTGTTGCCTGTCCTTTTGGCCATTCTTGGACCAAATGGCGAGGTAAGAATACATGCTAGTAACACAAATAATATCAATATTAAAAAAAAAATGTGGTTTAAAAAAAATGCTTTTATCTAAAAAAAAAGTTTATTAATAATTCTTTATAATCAGTTCTTTTGCACCACCATCTGAAGATTGAAGGGAAATAACTCTTGTTTTCTTGTTACAAATTATATCCTGAAATATCATGGAATTTATCTCCACTAGTATATTTCAGAAGAGGTTTATTCTTTTCTTTGAAAATTAATGCCTAATTTAATATTCCAAATAAAAAAGTAATTATTTGATTTTAAATTTGGAAGAAATTTAATTTTTTATTATTATATATTTATTTTACAGGTTCAGCCAAAAGATGACCCAGATCGATTGGCAACTCCAAGTCCCGAGCCATCACCAAAACCACGTGAGCGATCATCCCGTATTGGTGGACGGCGAATCTATCCCAGAGTTCCAAGTGATATTTCATTAACAACAATTACTGAAGAGCCAACACAGTACTCTTCACATGAAATTATAGTGCAGCCAGAAGTTGTCGTAGAAACGACCACTGTGCCGCAGTCTTCCAGAGAGTCCAATGGGGACTACAGTTCTAGTGCTAGATATGTAAGTGTTACTATCTTTTGGATATTAGCAGATGTTATTGTACAGTGATTTAAATAAACACAATATACTGAACAGCAAAAGAAATGCAAATTTAATTTGCTATGTTTGATTGAAATACAAATTTAATTTGCTATGTTTGATTGAATGAAAGTTAACCATATTTAGATGTTGGCTATTTTTCTTACTGGCGGCATATGCAGAGAAGTGTAAAACGTGCTCAGCATGAGTTTTATGGTTTTAAGATTTTTATTAAACTGGATCTGAACAAACATTTGCATTTCTTTGCTGTTCAATATATTTTGTATCTATTTTGGTTTGTTGCTGTTTTTGCTGGTTGAACAAAACAATACTGAATACATTTTAGGATTTAGGGGTGTGTTCAAAAGATGCATATTCACTTCTGTTCCATAAACCAGTATATATTGAAAAATGTTATATTGTTTCCGTTTCCAAAATTGTTGGTTACTGGATATAGATGGAGACCATTTATAGAATCAGTGTTGCCCTATAAAGAGGTTTATCTTTGTTTTCCATTTTCATTTTTCTAACTAAATTTTGGGCCTTAAAAAGATATAACATCAAGGTTTAGTAATGGAATCTAATACAACTAATATAATATGTTCTATTTCATAAATGTTCTTATTAATGTATAACTGAGTTATGCAGAAATATCAAATTTAAATATATCTAACAAATTTTATTTATTGCAGACACCTTCCACTACATCAGTTGGAGCAACACCGTCACATATCACAAGGGTAACTGCAACTGCAACAGTCAAAGTAGAGGTTCACACACCATTACCAGGATCATGTAAGTCATAACAAATATATATCAAAATAAAACAGTGTTCCTAGGTTAACCCAAGCAGTAGTGGATCCTGTGATCCAGACCCCCCTTTTCTTGTTTTTACATTTTCAAAGTGGAAGGACATGAACATTAACCCTCACCCATCACATTTGGACCCCTCCTTTCAGAAATCCTGCATCCATGCCTGCCAAGGGGTTTTAGGGTTTCAGATACCTCCCACCTTTTGGAACCAATATTTATTTTTTCTTATATTAATTTCATTGTAACTAACTTTGACCCTTCACTCCCCTATTAAAAATCTTTTAAATGTCTTTGTGACCCCACTTGCACACTATTTTAATTTCAGCTGTGTTGTCTTTTAGGTTCTGTGAACGAAGAAAACAGTTTTAAAAGCAAAAGAAGAAAGTTGAAAGAACTTGACAACAATTCAGATTCAGATGGAAGTAGTAAATCATAATATTTGGTAAGAAAATTGACCATTTAAAAATGTGTTTCTGGAATACTAAATGCATTTATAGGGGGATATTCAACTGGCAGTCAGTATTATTATATAAGTTTATTATTACCCCATTCGGCACTCATAAATGGGAAATATTTTTCATATTTTCTCAGTTAGTTTAACAAGTCATTTCACTGGGTCACTTTACCCATTTATGCTGTTCTGTACTAAATATGAAATCATTATCATTTCAGTCTTCAAGCATTAAAATTAAGTAACTAATAAATTTATAAGTTAAAAGTTTTTCTTCATTAACTCATATTAATTTTTTTTTTTTTTTTTTTTTTTTTTCAGATTGCAAATTACCCCTATGTGCCAATGGTGCTGTATGTGTCTGTATTATCAAGTGACTGTATACGAGACTGAGACAGGCTTACCTCCCCTTGCTGGCAGCAAATGGATCCAAGCCAAAGACTTATTTCTATGTCATAGTCATGGTTGTTCCTGCATCTAATGTGATTTCAGCATCTGGCAAATCTCAGAGGGCAGCTATCAGGAGATTTTGATTGGCCAGTACTGATCATGTGATGGCATGTAAAAATAACATTTATTCAAGTGCTTGTGTCTGAAAAGTGCCGTGCTGAGCAACATCATCATAAACAATCGCAAATAATCAAGGCGATAAAGGTGTTGTTCTAGTGTGTATTTTGTTATGGAAACAAGTTTGTTGTCATGGTTGCATATTCTCATGACAACTGGACAAATCCCTGAGAATATTTCTGAAAGGGAAGCTCATGATTGATTTATTTCATGATCTTTAGAGAAAACTTGTTTAAATATTAACACAGCTTGTTTTTAAATGTGATATAAAGTTTGACAAAGTGAAAACATCCAAAGCCTTACAAACTAATTCAGGAATGTGTTTATACCAGAGATGGACTGGAGAAAAAAAAGGGCATATATGTGTAAATGAACATGAAAGGATCAGAAGAGATTCTTTTATTTACCAAATAACCAAAGCCTTAGAAATGCATTTTAGTAACCAGATGAGGAATCCTCAACCAATTAGACATATAGACAAAACTGCATTACTAGAATCATTGGATTCTTAATGTGGAACAAGAGAAGTAACTCTTATTACAATGTGTGTTCTTTTGGACAGATAACAGTTTTCTGTTTTACGGGTAACACAGCTCGCGCTAAGACGTGGGAAATTGACTGGCAGAAGATTCACACAATCCAGGGTCATACAGATCAAGACTTAGACGTATAGCTCGGTCATCACCAAATCTACCTTATTTATTTATAAACCCCACAAAGTGTATGTTAGCTTGGCCATTCAGATAAAGTGCTGCTTGGTCTCTACTGGCCAGCTTCAATTGGTTAAGCAACACTGTAGCTGATTGGTCAACATGCAAGATGTATTTATGTGTTACTTTTTTGGTGTAAAATATGGCACTTAGTTCTGTATAGATTTATTGTTACTGAAAACATGTACAGAAAAGATGTAAATTTTTACAAGTTCAGGGTGTCAAGTTGTCCATACTTGTTGATCAGGCCAAATTTGTCATTGATGAATGCAAAATATATCACGATACTTATTCTATTTGTTTACATAATATTGTGTCTTTCCATATCTGAAAAATACTACATAATTTCAACAAATAATAACATACTTTCTAAAAACAATTAGCAACAATATTTTTAACATACATTATTTATGCATCTGTATTATGTATTATTTTCTTCTGAAATTCTATACAGTAAAATAAAACAAATATGTTTTTTTGCTAACTTAACTGTGAAGTGACATTTTAAAACAATTTCAATATTTGAAAGCATTGATTCTAAAATTAGAGCTAAGAGCTATAGCTGTAAAAATACACATTTGGGTTGCATAGGATTGAAATAATTTGGCATAATAGTTTCAAGATTTTTTAAAAGTTAATGATGGCTTGTTCTAAAACAAATGCACATAATAATGTACCAACATTTTACAACAAAGGACCATACTGTTTTAAATTCTATTCTGTTCAAATTAAAATTTAAAATTAATTAACATAAAAAGTTATCAGATTAATTTATAGATCAAATTTGACAGCTTTTATGAATAGAACCGATTAAGTTTCAGATTTGAAAAGACATGCAACAATATGTGTGAACCCATTATTATTTTAATTCAATATTTAACTTCTTTCAAAGAGAGGTGTCATGGTGTTATGGTGGTTGCTGTTATTAAATATAAAATATGGTTAATATCATTAATATTGGTGAATAATGTAACTAATTGTTACTAGACATTTTAAACTATATAGAATTCTTAATATGTTTTGCCAAAGCTCACTAAATGCCTTATCAACACTATGACACCTCTTCAGTCATATAGCATTAAGTTTTCTAATTATACAAATGTAGTTTCTCATATTCATCAGCTTCTGACATTTTTCAATGTAAATTGTATTAATGCAGTTAAGTAATTTAATCTTTATACTGAAAATGAATATGGCAACATATGTTTGTGCAAAACTGTGCAAATGTTGAAATATCTACCTCTGTGAATATCAGTGTTTAATCAAATACAGGAGTCAGCTGTTTTGTGAAAGAAATGTCACAAAAAGGTTGTGTGTTAACAATGTGCTTAATATCAATTGAAAAATTTCAAATGTACTCATAAAGAGTCATATAGACAGTTTGAAATATTTTTTTAACAAAGGTTTTCTATCAAATTTTCAGAAAAAAAGTTAAAAACAAGATTCCTATAAATGAATTAAATATGCAAAGCCAACAATGAATGGTTAAAATGTGTTCAAGGCATTGTCTCTTGTTTATGAAGAGTGCCACTGGTGGGGGAAAATATACTTTAAGCTAAGGGGTTGTTCACAATTACTAACAACTTCCTATTTGTACAACGATATGTTTTGATGGAGGGAAATCTATCAATTTAAATTAATCAATAAAGTATTGATTGAAATTTCTTGATGATCCACATTTTAAGTGTATGAACTTAGGATGGAGATGTAGTGGGGTGTCTAAAAATGTGTATACTTTGTATGAATAAAAAAATGTATGTAATTGTGAAAATCCTCTAGCATAGACTTTTTTGGCTAAACAAATTCTCTACTTATAATATGCATTTTCTTATATCCAATGTGTTTCTGGTCATATTTGTGCTTGTAATGCCAGTAGGTCGAAATAGTTTTAACATGAAAATTGTCATACATTTACCACTCACAAAGTTTTGATAGTTGGTGAACTAGAATTTTTTTCTTCTAATTTTTCTTTATTCTGATGAATCAATAGTATTGTTTTATTTTACTTGAAAAAACATCAAGATATGAAAAGTTGAGCATATACTGCAGTACAAGTGGCAGTTATCATAAATGTGTGACAGTGCCTTTAAAATACTATTACTATTACAAACCATTCACTTACATTAATATCATTATACTTTTACTAATGTTGTACTGTGGACTGAGAACATGTGAATCAGTGTAGTAGATTCAAATCCAGCTCATAGCATACTGTATTTTTATTTTATGGAAGTTGTAGTATAATGTAACTGTTTCTATAAGGTAAAACCGAAAAAAAAAAATTAATTCTTTCTGGGAATATGCTGAAAAAATCAGAGAATCAGACACATTAAAAACAAACACAAAAATGATTGAACTTCTCATAAATGATTAAAAAGAATAGCGTGAGCCCCTTTGTCTAGGTAGAGATGGTGTCAGAAAGAAAGCCTCAGTGGTCCAGTGGTAGGACATTGGACTCACAAGCTGAAGACAGTGGTTCAAAACCCGTTGGAGGCTGGCTCACATTTGATTGTGTCAAAATTACCAAATGTTTGACATCCAATTGCCGATGATTAATAAATCAATGTGCTCTAGTGGTGTCGTTAAACAAACCAAAAAATAAACATGGTGCCTAGAAACACTCAATTATTCTTTTTGAGCCTAAGAAAAAAAAAAACCAATGTGATTTTTTTTAAACAAAAGACTATTCTGCCAAAGTTAATATTTATGCTGTTTTTATGTGATTATTTTCATTTTTTCTCAGGGTGATGTTTTTGTAGGCCAAGGCTTGTAACTGTTACCATGGTTACACCATCAACATTTTGCTTGGCAATTCTGTTGATGATCTTTGTGTTATTATCATTGGTTGATTTGCACACAGCATCGTGTCTGCAGTTAATCATATGTAGATATGTGTAATAGAATTATTTTAATCTTATTTTTTTAAAACAATTCTGTGATATAAAAAACATATTTTATATCATAAATGTATGCGCTGAAATAAAAACGCTAATGTGTGGAAACATGTGCATACTATATCCCGTCCTCAGCACTCTTAATGTTAATGGATGGAGGTTATTATACTGTGAACGAATCTGAGCGACTGACTGTATGTCGAGTGTATGTGTACAGGCATGAAAGATTTGTGATTGTGCGACATTTACTTCATTTTTACTGCACCCGTGCTTAAAACCAAAGATTTTACTGTGTCCCTGGACTGTTGTTATTAATCTAAAGAACAATTTTTTAAAACGGGTTGTATTTGTGTTAGAGTATCGTTTGGTATGTCAAGTGTAGTTAATCAAGTTTTAGTATTAAAATTTATTTTTAAATGTTTTTTTAAATATTTATTCCTTCAACTGCTACATTTACAGTCAGATACAAAGATTTAAATATTATTTGAAAACTACTGGTAGTATGATTTATTTTAAATATTCATGCATGTCTTCTTTGGAGATATAATTGAAGAGCTGGTTTTTGGTGGGGCGTTAGTTTTTTTAATTTAAAAAACAAACAAAAATTGTAATAGGATGGGGTATGGGTAATTATTAATTCATAAAACCAATGGCAGTGATTATGTGTGTACTCCTGTAATCTCCAATAATATTGATAAAAACTGTTCTGAAGTGAAGGTCATCTTTTGAACAGGAATCTTGCTATAAAGTAGGCAGTACATCTTATTATTAGTCATTTTCTATTAATTTAGGTAAAAACTATTTTAGTTTTTTTAATACCGACTGTCCTTATAAAGTCTGTCATTGAAAATTTTATTAGATTTTCATAGCAGGCTATGATATAAAAATATATATATATATATATTACTATCTACTTGACTAGTTCAATGTTCTTAACACAGTCCAGGGATTATCTATACCCTGACTTTAAGCTTATTGTTAATTTATAGCAAACTTTGAAATACCTCATCAATAGAACACTGAAGCATTACTAGTTTCATGGGTGTTTGCCCTGGGTGTGGCATGGGCATGGGTGGGTCGCTGGGCTGGGCTGTGTGAGTGGGTGGGTAGGGCTGTGATATGCCAGTGATGTAAATGGTACATGCACGCATATTGTACAGTGTAGGCTATGTATCAATGGTTAATCTGCATTGTGTTTGAGCCCCATGTGGGCATTAAACACCTCAATGTGAACAAAGTATAAAAAATAAAAAGGTTGTAAAAATTACATTTTGTTTTTGTTATTAATGGTACCATTGAGTATATTCATTACAGACACAACCAATAATGCCATGGAGTTTTTCATTCTTGGCAGCACTATTTTTGCCACGGACTAAAAAAAAATGTTCAAGGTGGGTTTTTTTAATTATAATTTTGCAGTGGACATTTTGTTAATTGCAGGTTTTGCAGACAATAGTGGGATTCATGTGAAAACAGAATGTTGATAAACTGTGGACTTCGGCATCCACATCCATTGAGGTTAGAACATCTACAGAGAAGTGAAATGTCATTTAATCGATCCTCATAAGTAGACCCATTTGGGCTATTTCTTATTCTAGCCACTTGTCCACAATTGAGGTGACAGGCTGAGGTATGTGCTGTCCTTTCTGTAAAAACATATAAAATATCCCTTGGTTCTAATTGGAAAGGATAGCCTATATACAAATACTTAGGTTTAACACCTAATAACTGTAGAATAAACAATGTGTAGGGATGTTGTTCAAAAATCCTTTCTTTCCATACCCATTGGGCATACTAAATATGTATCTCCAAATAAGTATTATCTAACCATTTGAAGATTCATCTGTACTCGTTTTATTTTTTCATGCAATAAGTAGAGAATAAGGAAATCATGTGATTCTTGATGGTTTACTTAGACAAAATTAGGGTTTAAATTTCATTTGTCCATTGCATGCATATAAATTGGTTTTGTGCAAAATCAAACATCTCATAACTCAGAAGTGAACCCAGGGAGGTCCAAGGGGTTCGGACCCCCCCCCTCCTGTTTGAAAACCAACTATAACCTTTAATGGCAAAGAATACTATCACACACAGTGCCACTATATTTGGAAGCAGTGTACTGGTTCACTAGTTATATTAGCAGAATGACAGTGGCGTGACCTCATTAAAGATAGATTCGGCATACACAGTGACAGTGACGTAACAAAATACCGTCCATCACATTTGGACCCCCACCCCCGCCTTCAGAAATCATGCATCTGTGTTTGTGACTATAGTTTATCAAAGTAAAAACAGTGACACTACATAGCTTCTATGCAAACTTGTCACCTAAAGTGACTTCTCAAGGCCGAAATCACTTTCATGACATGGAGTGGGGGACAGAACATCGCCCCTTCAAAAATTTGTGGGGGGGACTATCCTCCTGTCCAAAAACTGTGGGTATGGACCATCCCCATATCCAAAAAGTGGGAGGGTGTTGGACCATTCTCCTGTCCAAAAAGGGGTGGATGTGTCCCCCCCCCCCCAGATTGATATCATTAAAGACCCCCTATGTACTTTGGTACATTTGCCCTAAGACGACATGTTTAAGTGTTACATTAATACAATAAAGCAAAATACTGGTAAAGATTATTATTTAGGCATTTTAATTTCAGTTTTCCGAAACCCCGCCCTTCCTAAAAGAGGAGGGGGATGTATCTCCCCTACCCCCTCCCCACCCAGGATTTATGCTCTGGAATACTACAAGTATTCTCAAATGATTTGTTAGCATGAAGTTAAACAGAACCTCAAAACAATATTAATATATCGGAGAATGTTCATAAAACTGCATTGTTTCTGTTGGAAACAGGTCTGTATCTCCTATATAATTATGCCTATGGTGATCGAAGGGAGACAACCTATTCAACACGAATAAACTCTACAGTTACAGATTTGTTTAAGACGTAAAATAAAGTTTTCATCCTAGAAAGTACGAGTTTCACACTGAAGAATTTTGTATATTATATTATATTATCACAATTACTGCAGGAAGTTTTTTTTTAAGACGGACAAATATTAAGAGCCATTGACTCGACTAGGATCCCGAACGCTACTCAGCAAATTCACTGGTTCCAAACATTCTCATTGTCTAGAACTAACATAAAGCGCCATAACCAGTCTAGGGAGAAACCACTAGCCACTTGGTGCTGAACGCAAGTTGTTCACCATTAACGTAGTTTAAAAATGAGTAATTTCTCGATGAAGATTTAATATATGTGTACAAAATGTAATCATTTAAATGTAAACATTATTCAAAACACTATTTAAAAGATTATTGTCGTTTACTGATTTCCGTGAGGCCTATATATTTACGGTCGTTTAATATTATATGTCAGGTACGACGGAA